>JRHT02000051.1:105929-117740 GCA_011800875.2 Suillus brevipes Sb2 | reverse complement strand
AGAGATCATGTATAAGGCGTCGTCGTGAGCAGTTTCGACGACGTTAAAAAAGGTGCGCAAGGTACGAAGCGCAGAGACTCATGTCGAAGTAGACAAGTGATTCGTGGGTGTGGCAGTGCAACCGACTTTCCGTGATGAGACAACAGCACTCGTACGACCAGCTCCGCTGTGACCTCAAGCTCATACGTTAATCCCTGCTCCTGTACGATCGTAGCCTGGGTATAGAGCTCGTTTCGAGCAACAGCGGCGGAACGTCGAAGTTAGAAGCGTGGGAACCGTTGTTAAGTATAAGTTGTTCGCAAGTATAATTATGCGGAGACGAGCTGCTTTTAGGTATGTAGAGGATATTAGTATGCGGCTGTTGTATTATGTTCTGCTCCGGCTCAGGTTCTAAGCTATAAGTTGTAAGTTAGTTGTGAACGTGAGAGGTCCGAACGTAACCGTGGATGTGTGGTTTAGTAGTTAGTTTAGCTCCGAGGTATGCTTCTCATGGTGAATGCTTCACGGCGTACTCGTCGAGCTCCTCGGTGTCAACAACAATCTTTGTTCCTGAAGTCATCGGACGTGTCTCTATTCTATTGCTTCACCCTACATCCGTCCTTGTTGAATGCCACCTGTATAACACTATCCACCATTACTAGAGGTCCCAGTGGCGGGAGAATATATCCAAAGAACACATACCGGAACAACTCGGGTTTGGCTCAGTTTCCACAGTTTAAAATTTACCGTCTTTATCGAGTGACCTGCAAAGGTACGCGAAGATATGCGGAGGTAGTTTTCGGAGTCCGCATCTACGGGTGTATATCATAAGTATAAGTATAGGTCCTCAGTGGACCTGAGTGACGGTGGGTAATCCTTTGTTTTTCTTTCTTAGTGATAGTAACTAACGACCGTCTAGTATTTTTCCTTTACTTAAGGCTTAGATAGTGTATAGTCACAGGATCATAGCGTATACTCGGTGGGAGTTGGGTTACAACCAGGGGGCGCGTCGGTTGTCGTGTTTTGTTTCTTGTCAGCCGGGCATAAACAGTATTATTTCGGGAAGGCGTGTGGCGCGTGCGTCTGCTTCGCGAGCCATGTGTTTCTACTATCGCCTTATGCGCTAGCGTTCGTCGCGTCGGTCTCACTTGTCGCGTCGTGATTAGTTCGGGGCGCCTAGTAGGCGTCCGTGTTTCAAGTTGTTGCACCATCGCTAACTCGGCTAGTCGTGTCGTTTCGAGTCGGTAAAGACGGTGCTATATTAGTCGTCTGTTTAGAGGTGGTAGGTTGTCCTTTGAGAATGGTTTTTGCACGCGAGCAAACGTTTTATGTGGAACCCGAGCTATGCGCGTCCATGACGTTAGGCGAAGGGTCTGCCACGTGAGGTCAGAGCTTGTTCATCGGAAGCATGGAACCGTGGAAAAAATTGCACAGCTTTGCGGTTGTGGGAATTTTTGGAATTTGACAAAGCCCTCATTTGAACGTTGGGTGTCGAGGAACTAAGTATCACCATCTATGGGCCTTCTCCGCGTCCGCCTGACAAATGGCCTCAGCTCAAGGGCTACTACTAGAGTGCTGAACGAATGAGTGCAAGACATTTGGCTGCTGATTCTTCTTGGCAGGATGGGCCTGACGAGGCCTTCGGAGGTATGGCTCGGCTAGATCACCATGATCTTTAGAACACCAACATCCAACAAGTTGAATCGCATTCGTGGCCTGTTCATTATTCCTCCCCACCTCTGACGTACATTGATCAATGTTCCTATTGGCACCTATACGCACGTTCGTCTGCAGAATGTAGGGTTGTCCTCGGTGAGAAAATCCATGTTCTATTTTGACAGATACAATTTGCTCGGCACTAGTCAGCGCCAGACCGAGTAACCTTCTGCAACGTCTGGGCCATGTTTTAACCTATGGTCATGACCACTCGGTTTGCTGCGCATTTAAATTGCATCGCCCACTTACTACGTGTCCGCAGTCCAGTGTACGACATCATGTCAGATGCCTGATTCTCTGGTAGAACCCGCAACCGTCCAAAACCGTAGTCCAAAATCTAGAATAACGCTCAAACTCGAAACCCCTACCAACCCATTGGGTATACCGTCGCCAATTGCCAGTGCCACTCACGTACTTTGTCCGGCTACTCCATTGCAAAAATATTATCGAGTTCAAGTTACAGCAACACCCGACCACCCTGGTCAGTGGTTGCGGAGCTGGCATTGGTGGCTGGTAGTTCCGTGAATTTGCGAGATGAGGGGCAACGGTATGGGAGCGGTTCATCCTCGATCAAGATTTTATTTATTTTCATCGATCTTGCCACTAAAAATCGGTCTCGAGACTCTCTAGTACCACGACCAAGCTCATCTATAACAAAACTGACACAGAGTACAATGAGCCTGCTTTTTTGTCCAAAGCTGGCCATTTGAATCCTGGTGTCGGTTCATCTGTATTGAAGTACACATTTGCACGATCTGTGAACTCTGATCCACTAGTAAGGGGTGGAGCAACTCGTGAGTCCTGATATTGGAAATGTAATTTTGTCCAAGTATTCCGCAGCTGATATCAGCAACATCTATGCAACGTCGTCGGAACACACTCGCCGTCACAATGTACATCACAACCACTGACCTGGTTACACTATAGTATGCGTTGGTGGCATAGTGTATGACCGGTGAGTTCTTCTGCCGCATCCCTGCAAATGTGAAATGGGTGAATAAATCATCATCGTAGACCGAAGTTCGCCAAATTGTGGTAAGAGGACTCGTGGAGTGTGGCCATTAAGACGATTTTGTCACGGTGCTTGATCTGGCATTTTTGATGCAAATCGCTGCACCTTTCGTGTATAAAAGCCAGCGTGCTTTGCTCAGAGAACAGCATCAACCCGACTCAGAAAACATTATCGACAGTTATGAAATTCACTTCGTTCGCCACTGTTATCATTTCTGCCGCAGCGATGGCTGGCGTGGTCATCGCATCCGTCGACCCGGTCGTGCCAGTGACCCCCGCAAACGGGCCCAGTCCTAATGGGCCAAACGTAGTGCCCTGCGACAAACCTGGTGAGCACTTTTGCGGCCTACGTGCAGATCTTAGACCACATGCTTATGGCCGTCCACCAATACAGTGGGGTGCTCAAAGGGCGTCGATGGTTATAACAACGGCAACGATTTTGGGTTCACCTGCGCAAGTGACGGCCGCACCACGTCCTGGATGCCGTGCGAGTGCAAAAATTGTTGCCACTTGATCAACAATGGGAACACCGCCTCCTGTTCATAAGTATTTGGCTTGTTTTAACAACGCCGCAGTGTTTGGGTGAGCCTGTCTTTTCTCGTCGTCTTTTGAGTCCAAGTGCTGATGTGCTTGCTTTCGCCAGTGCATGGAACAATTGGCATGATGCGCGCAGGAGGGCGTGAAGGAGTGCTTTAATTGAGGGTCATGGTCGCGCTGTCTCGTTGTCCTAAAAGTGAAGGTGCTTCGTAGATGTGATGTCAAGTAAATTATGCGATTGACGAAGGCTACATTGCGGCTTTCATGACAATCTCGATGTGTTCGCTTGCGAGATGTTTGGAGCGCTGAAAAATTTTCCAACCCCCCAGGAGTATTACACATCGGCGCGAGACGCTCAGGTGCAAAGGATAATAGGAAACATACTTCAATAATGAGCGAATATAACATTCGGTACGAAGTAATACTGAATACGGAATGGGGCGAACACGCGAAGCGCCTTCCGACCCTAATCCCAAACTATCCCACCATATCAGCATGCACCTTGTATCATCTATCATTCTGAAATGTGTCGATGTCGTTCTTGCCCCACCTCCTTGTCATAGTATGGGGCTGCCTTGTGGGACACCAGTTGTTGCGCACTCGCATCAAATGACAGTACTGAGATGTGTGCACCAAGCGACCATCAAGCGTTCGTGCGAGGGGAAAAGCGAAGAAGTTTAGTGAGGCGAAGGGAAAAGGCCGCTGGTTCCTTGTAGGCGGAGGCCTCTGCGGTCTCTTGGGACATCCAGGAAAGGTAAGGCAGTTCTATCCAGCTGTGATGATAGTGAAGGATGAGTCGTGTAATGAGTAAAAGAAATGAAGCGCACATCTTGTAAACTGCTGGGGATTGTCTTTTTACTGGTCTGGGAATATCATAACATTACACCAGCCATAGCAAGGGCGTCGGTCGGAGTATCACAAATGGAGATCTTGTTTATCGTGAAAGCTAGTTGGACTTAATCAAAAGGACAAGTCTAAGAACATTCTGAATGCCAAAGGAAGCGAGGAGCTGGCGAGACTCGAAAGCCAAGAGTTTGATGGTATTGGCCAATGAAGCGCTGAAGAGCACCGTCGAATGAAAGTGCTAGACCTCTGACAGTGTTTGTGTACCCTTCAACGGGAGTTCCGACGGTCTCAACGTTGGTTAACGTTGATGCGTCAAACTTATAGATCGTAGGCCTGGTGTAGCAGTGATCCTTGGCGAAATTGAATGTGACTCTGATAGAAAATAGTAGTTTGTTGTTGTTTGTACATAACACTGATGAAAGCGTGCTTCGTACTTCCTGGTATTCCAAGGTGGTCCACTATATTCCCTAACCCTGATATCAGTTTGACATCCCAGACCTCAGAGCATGCCCCCGAATCTCACTTTGCGGGCCTTTTCAAATCTTAGATAAGAATGGAACTGCGCCCACCTGCACCAAACTAGCGCTGTCCCAGCCTGAGAACGAACGAGATCCGCGCTGTACGACCCACTCGCCAGCAGCATATTATCCGTAGAGATATTCATATGCAGGTGATCCACAGTACTGGTGTGTCTCTCCTTCGAATTTGGTCACAATTCCCATCTCAATCTGACAGGTTTTCAGCGCCCCACAATTATCCTCTACAACACCAGTGACGACCCATCGACTATCCCTTGATAGTGCCACGACATATATCCTCCCCATACTTTCTCGATATCTTTATCCGTCTGCAGACCCCATTCCCAGGCGGTCACATCACACGATCCGCCGACCATTCGCTAGCCATCTGGAAAATAGGATATAGATGAAATCCAATATCCGTGACCCTTTAAAGTTGTCGATGGTATCAAAATCAGTTTCGTAGTGGCTACCTTCATCGATGCAGAAGAAAAGGCTGCATCTCCGTGAGTAAAACCGTGATGTAGTCAGGTGCTAGAGAGGTATTCTGATGCGGTGAGCTGTCCTCGTATGATGTAAGATATTGGTAGCCGTTTGTGAGCGCTTTACCTTTAGTAGGGCTGATCTTCAGTTCGCCCTGAAAGTTCTGATGAGAGTTGAGTAGAAAGGGAAGAAGAATTTCACAATGTGAGCATAGTCGTGCTTGCCAGATGTGCTATTGATTAAATATACTTTTCTTACCTTTCTATTCACAGCATGTCACTGTCGTGAGAGTGCTTCGATCATGCAGGTTTTCACGATAGGCATAAGTGACTCGATAGTGCGTTGGGCAATAGCGGACTGACATGCTTCTGCAGCCTCGTAGCTGGACGTTTGGTGCCAGTTGCTTCTGGCCCAGGGCTACTACTAGATCTAACACTGAGACCTGATGCTGGTAGCTGGCGGTAACTCTGCAATGACATACAGGCGCTGGGATGTTGTAAGTTGCTAATTCTTGGCCTGTCATAGTGAGCTGCCTGACCAATTGCTAACCTGCCGAATGTGGTCGGCTGATGGCGTGTTTGGCCCCCAGTTACCTCCGTGCACTATGGTATCGATGACTGAACATGCTCTATGATAGGTTATTTCCCAACTCTTAAGCAGCTCTCAACGAAACCTCTCACACAGGCGAGAAACATACAGCACAAATAGATCCCTGAGACTCATGCACAGCTCTCCTGTTTTGGGGCTATAGCTAGGTTTTCGGCATTTAAAAGTGCATGCTTTGCTGTGAATCTTGCTTTCTCAGGCTGTGTACCCTCCCATCTTACTACTGACCAGACAGCAGAAAATCAAGCACCGTAGAACCTCCCAGTCCATTAACGCACATGCCGCGAACTTCGAAATCCTCCACAAAGCAGGTTGTGTCCACCACGCAGACCACTACGGTCACAACAAAAGTCACAATCACAACCAGAGTTCAATCTGCATATCGCGGGACAGATAAGAAGCAGAAGAAGGTAGGTGATGTAGACTCCTTCACTTTGCTGTCTCACAGTTCTGGTTCTGCAGATTAAGGCAGCAAGCAATACCACACATGGGTTGAGCTGGGTGAGAGTCATTTTTTCTGTCCCCCAGTCTTCGGCTGACAACGTACGGCACGGAAGAGTAGTTGTAGCTCAGCCTTTGTCTCACAACTGGGTGGACGCATTCCAGGTGGCGATATGGATGGCAAGCAAATTTATATGATACGTGCTGAGTATGCGGTGAGCTGCATAAATCCTCTCAGTGTAAGCAGTCTGTCATGTGGACATCTGTCTAGGGTGGTGTTTGTAGGTTCTTATACTATCGTATTTCCAAAGCATTCACCTTTCTGTCAATCAAGATCCTGGCGAGATTCTCTCAGGGAATGGTGCTGCATGGTTCGGCTATAATGGCACAACAATGTCGGTATGTTTACTCCGGCATCTTGACTTATGCTGCATCACAGATTTGTTGTCAGACCGAAGGTGATGTTCAATGCCTTGCAGGAAACTCGAATGCTTGTCGATGGGTTGCTGTCAGCGGCCCATGCACTGTCGATAAATTGGGAGCTGAACCCGTCGAGTAAGTCTACCTCTTACAACGGTACAATTTTCTCGTTCCTAACGTCATAAATGAACATGTAGAGGTGGATGGGAACCGGATGGAACAAGATATTTAATCGCCCAAGTGTCCCTTGCGAGGGGAACTCATTGCGGCAAAGTTAAATGGAACGACATTGGTCAGTAGGTACAGTGTCCCTGAAACCTGATTTTAACCACCCTCTCTTGCAGCTTCCATTGCATGTGACAGTGGTGAACATAGCTACGAGAATTACAATGTTCTTGTATTCGCTTGAAGAGCGTTTCAAGTTTTAGCTCATGCGGCAGAGCTAACAAACCTTTTGATTTGTTTTATCATTAATAGCTGCCTCCGGGGCCCCCGTTAGTTTGAACGCTCCTTTTCGCTTGTGCAGTCTCATTTGTTACGAAGTTTTGTACACACACAGATGGGTAGAAGTTTGTCAGCATGCAGAATGCAAGTGGAAACACGACTCAGATTCTTATTTTTATTCACAGCAATTGTTTCCTCTGCACATGTAATTCAGGAACCAGAGGGCGGAAGACGATGTGAGTGACACAGTAAGTTAATGATGCGCTGATTCCAGGATGAGACGATAGATCCGACCTTTAGATGTATGTCGTTTCGTACATAGCAAATCTGGCGTCGTCAATAGTGTCTTGGGTATGAGATACCAGCAACTGACTCGGATTGAAAGGAATTGACCAGACTTTGATATTAATAACCATTTTGATTGGTCCCAAGCACACACGAAATTGATCGCATACGACCTCATGCAGAATCCGCATCTCTGATTGTCACGATAAATGTCCAACATCTACATACTAATGTCAACCATATGATCTTAGTTTCTCATCCATCCATCAATGCGTTCAGTATTGGTAGCGATGTTATTGGTTCGCAGAGAACCTGCCGGTCCTGATTTCTGCCACATTGTGTCGTTAATATAGCGGTGCTACATAGAGAGACAGACACTCTTTGGATTAGCCTAATATCGGTGGATATACGAAGATACAACCATTGATAGTAACGTACATCACATGGCCACAGTCGACAACACATCAGAAGAGCGAAAACATCGAAATCTGAATTGAGAAATCACCAGGGGCGAGGAATCAAAAGAGAATAGTAAACACCAGCTAAGTGCGACCGTGAGCACCACCATGGCTGCTGCTTGCTGTTCCATCATGGTGAGGTATGTCGACGCGCTCCAAGCGCCATCGAGGAGGCATTCTCAATCTGCTATGCGACCAACAGGAACAAAAGCATAGGAACGCCTTGCACCAATGGACATCTGGGAGCGAATCGGTGTCGCCTGGGTCGTTTTCTTGCGACACAGTAGCCTGTTGGCTAGATGGATGTCGTGTATCATCTACTTTCTTGTATTCCGGCAGTTTAACAACAGCAAGTCGCTGTAGGGCCTGAATCAGCAAAATGCACTGAGAAGTAAGGAAATTACATTACGGTGAATTTCCGCCCGGGTGCGACTTCGACGACTGGTGGCCCGAGGCTGTGTTTTGGCGCGAGGAAAGAAAGATGCTGTCGTACGAACTGTGTGATTCCGTTCGAGGTGGGAGGAGGAGAACCCATTTCGAACTGGATAGGCACTTAGTTATGTATCACGAGTGTAATATAATCGAGACTGACCTGATCAAACCGAGGTGCGGCCTGCACCGAGAGAGAGGATGGTAGGGGCAATGTAGCAGGGATCTGGAGTATAATCGTTGAGTCAACTGTGAAAGAGACAAAATAAAAAAACATACATCTAAGGGATCGCGAGGTTGATCCTTCCGACCAGGCCGTAATGTGTTCGCGCGAGGGGAGAAGCCAAGAAAGTTGCTGAGGCGAAGGAAGGAGGTTTGCTGCGAGTCTCTTGTAGGCGAATGTATCTGCGCTAAAGGCATGGCAGAAATGGGTGGCCTGTGGTGCACGGCAGGAGGACGGCGAGTTGCATGAGACTGCAAATGGTAGCGAGGGATGAGTGATGTAATGAGTGAAAGAATGAGGTGCGCACATGCAGTAGATGATTGAGGCGTGACTTTTGGCGTGCAATTACCTGTAAGGGAGTGTTAGCACACGAACAGTATATGTTTGCGGGGATGCATACACGGGCCTGAGCCAGGACGTCGATCGGTGTGTCGCAGATGCAGATCTTATTGACATCTTTGTTGTTTATCATGTAAGTTAGTTGGCGTGAGTTGGGTGAGAGAATGAGTTGATAAATATTCTGGACGTCAAAGGAAGCGAGGAGTTGGCGAGATGCAAAGGCCCAGAGCTTGATGGTGTGGTCGTCAGAAGTGCTAGCAAGGAGAGCATTGTCGGAAGAGAGTGCTAGGCCATTGACATATGTGGTGTGCCCTTCAAAGGGAGGTTCGACAGTCTCCAGTGTCAATCCGTCGAGCTCGTAGATCGTCTTAACGTTGTAGTCATTCTTGGTGAAGTTGAGTGCGGCTACGATGGTTTCGTCGTTAGTTGTCCAAAACACTGCTGAATGCGTGAATATTGGGCCAGCATTATCGCCAACCTTCACATCCAATTTCTGTGATCGAATACCCCAGACTTGAAGGGACTTCCCCGTGGCTAGCTTCACTGCCAGCTTCTTCTGGTCTGCTGAGAATCGAACTGCGCCCACCCGATCTTTGCAATTGAACGGACCAGCCATGAGTTTGCCAGTGTCTAGGTTCCATATCTGCGCTGTTTCATCACTTGCCCCGCTCGCCAGTAGCGTGTTGTCTGCGGAGATATCAACGCAGTTGATAGCCTGTGAATGTCCTTTAAATGTTTTCATCATGCTTGTCTTAACCTCACAGGCTTTCAGCTCCCCACGACCTCCGCCAGTGACAACATACCGACCATCCCTTGATACCCCCACAGTATATACGCTCTCCTCGCAAACACTCTGCGCGTCCTCAATCTCCTTGCCTGCCTTTAGATCCCATTGCCGAGCAGTTTTATCGTCAGATCCGCTGATCATTCGTTGGTCATCTGGAAAACAAGATATAGATCGAATCCAACTTCCGTGGCCCTTCAAAGTTATCGTTGGAGTCAGAACCGATTTTTTAGTTGCTGCCTTTGTCGTAGCAGAAGCCATGACTGCGTCGCAGTGAATGAAAGAAGTAGTACGGAGAAGGTGTTTTTGGGAAGCGTTCAAAGGTGAGGTCTCCTGGCGTCAGTTTGCTGTATGTTGGCAGCGATTCGAATATAGGCCCTCTGATAAAATCAAACATCAGTTTATCCGCGCTAAACGTCCAGATGAAATTTGGTGTTACCAATGAGTTACTAGTAGCGCCTTGGCAGCGAAGAATTGAGGAGCGATGAAGGCCTGAACGTGAGTGCAGTTATTGGCCTTGGGTGCCACCTCGTTTGTATATACCCTACCAACAGGCGTTCGAGGCGGGGTAGTGCCTCGAAGTGCCGTTCCTCGAAAAGCTGCATACCATAGTTACGTATGATACATGCACAAAAGCAGCGTAAGTGCTCCAATAAACAACTGTTCCGAACGTCCGGTGTAACGAGACACCTTCCTTCCCCAGATGGTAGCTCTACAGTCAGGAGGTTTGAACTACACCATGACCTTTCTGCCCTTCGCCTATCCGCAAAATTTGCTGATACTAGATAGCAGCAACCGCCTGCTCGGTCCAGGAGCTCCGTTGCTTGCGTGCCCTTGTCACGGCAAGTACCGCGAGCTAGAAGAGTGGCTTCTCCCAGTCGCTCCACTTCACCTTGTGGATATAGCGGTACTAGACCTCAGGAAGTACACCACGAAGCGGACCTAGAGGAACGCAATGTTCCTCCCTCAGGAAGATGGTACCCCTAACGCGGGGAAGCTACTTACCCGCTGTCGTCTGCGGCACTGTACACCGTTCCTTTTCATAATAATGGTCCCAGTATACTTTCAAGGGGTACCAAGCGTATATCTGGGTAGGGATACCCTAGAGGAACACCTGACAGAGTACCACGAATTCGTCCTATGGCTAGTAGCCATGATAGAATCGGAATTTGCCGGTTCTTGTCCCGTCGTCGGGTTGTGGCCCCTTAGTCTAGGGCTACGATAAGATAGATTTAAATGCTCAAGGCTCTCAACCCAACGCGAGTCGTTTGGAAGTTTGACTAACTAAAAGAAGTGAACAATGGGATGTATAGCAAAAGACGCATAGCTAGGAACATTTAAAGGGAACATATAAGTGTTATATTAGTCAACTGCACAGTATAACAAAGTCGTTCGACAGAGACAACTGTTCAGGGGTTCCACCTGACGGTACCACATGCTGCTAGTTAAAGTTTTGTTTCAACAGGTAGTAGTGAACTTGCACTGACAATTAGGCAGATGATAATCATGGGTGATCGCCCTGTCCTTGCAATCCTTTACAAACGTGTCACGTGTGGCCACTCTAGGTATTAGTTACTTCGCGAGCGCTTCACGAGCCGAGTGAAGAAGCAGGACACCTTAATCGAGGCTGAGCTTGACATTCGTGCTCCCTTCCAAGAGGACCTGAACCTAAAGACGATGAACTAGCTATCATTATACTCCACGATCATGGGTGGTACAAGCAGTGATAGTAGTACCACGACTAAACCCCTAGTTAGTTAGTTTGTGGTGGAAGTATACCGAAGGCTGTTGAGCTCAGACCTTGTCTTGGTGTTTCCGTTCGCATAGACAAAGCAACTATAGTAGCTGCCGTGTGGGTTAAGGATTAGCTGCGAGTGTGAACTTACACAGGTCCTCAATCACGTGCGACATGATGAATCGTTTATCGAGCCTTCACTGCCACACTATTCCACCGGCTCCGTATCAGTTTACGCTTGTTTCGCAACGGCTCTGTGGGTGCAGAGACATTGTAACGTGTACGCACACGAGCCTTGTCGAACTGTGTTACGCTGCTTTTCTCCGCTCAAAGCATTTGCGAGTCCGTGGGTTTCGTTTTGATTGCTTTCTCGTTACTATTTTAAACCTACAAAACAGCGGGTAGCAACCCACCGTTTGAGCCTAACCACGCAATAATACGTTGCGAAATCGATACCGACACTCGGTTCTTCGCTGATCATTCTCTTTATTTGCACTACCTTCCTAAGCCCCACATAACGTGTCGACGGTACGTCTCCCCCGCACAAGTGATAATTA
>JRHT02000051.1:0-82149 GCA_011800875.2 Suillus brevipes Sb2 | reverse complement strand
TGGGGAATACCAAAATGTGGAGAACACGACTCCCCGTGGTGGGCTCAGGAACACCGAGTGCTTTGCGCATGGCGGACGTGGGATCCGTGAACGTGTGGTGCCAAAGGAGCTCAGGAATGTGGCCTCTGACAGAGTCGTGCTCATTCGCGATCTTCTCAACCCTCTTTAAGATGTCCGGCTCGCTGGTGCGACTCTCCTCTCCCCAAAAGATCTTGGCCACCATCCCGTCCCGGACGTTTGGGTATTTCTTTGCAAGCGCTTCGCTAGTGACAGGGACTACATTGGTGGCCCGGCTTTGTAGACCATAATGTGTCACTCTTTCATCATGACTGGTGTGGAGCAACAGATCCACCGTTCCAAGTTCCTTATCTTTGATTTTGAATTCGTGGCATTGCTTTCCCTCAACTTGAATTGGGCGGAAGTCCTTGTTTCGGCCCCAATTGTGAAGTTCGAAGCGCTGTAGGGCATACAACAACACCATGAATCGCGGGAGATCTTGAATGAAGTTGATGCCTGAGCATTGAATGATCCCTTGCCGATCATAATACCAGATCCACATTACGTCGTCTGCACAAGCCGTGATAAGAGCGCGATTAACCTCGACAGACAAAGAACACACCGACGACGATAATATTCAGCACATAATTCACTCCAAGGTTGGACGCAAACATTTCGGCGGCGTACAAACCTGTCTGGACGGTCACATCTATTTTGGCGTCCTTCTGGTCTGAGTTCAACCTTGGTTTTTTCATGCCGGATTCCAAAGTGTCCGCAGCCTTGCGCTTAGAGCCGGACCCGCCCAAGGGAGCCTTGGCAGTAGCAAGACCGGAAGATTGAACTGCAGCTTGGCTGATTTAGTTTCATCTCCTAATCCTAGATACCATTACTTACATGCAGTGCCGGATGAAGGTTGTGGTGGTGCTGGGGTCTCCGAAGTGTCTGGCTCCGGAACTGCAGCCTTGAGATGCTCCAACGGCAGATACTCCCGCTTAGGAGGGACATAGTCTGTCGCTGTATACGAAGAGGGCGGTGACTTGATCCCTTTCGTCCTCCCTGGAGTCTTTCTCTTGAACTCGAGGCAAGCTAGGATATCTTTCCAGGCGAGGTTTTTCGGCTTGCCCGTTGCATTCGTGTCCATATGAGCCTTGCGCTTCTTGTCGTTCTCGTCGTCATCCATCGCGGTGTCGTTCTCATTGTCCTGATTTTCGCCCTGCTGTTTGCCTTCCTGGCCGTCTGTCTCAACTGGAAAGGCAGCGCATGCGCTGTTCAAAGGAAGTAGAACGAGATCGGGCTTCCGCATTGATGTCTCCGTCTGGTGGGTTTGGTACATGGGCTGATCGTTCTGCTGACAGATCATGTCGATGGCGGGGACAGGATTACCCATACCAGCAACCTTGATCTCTGCGAGACAGGCGAGCGCGATGTTGGTGGCTTTTGTAAAAGGGCCGTAGAATTCGTTTTCTTTTCCTGGGTTTACGCTTAGAATCATCGTGAGCATGGAATCGTTTGATCAGCGAGGGATCACTCACTATTTTTCCAGGGCTGTCTTGATGCCCAAAGAAGATATGCCTTTGGAAGAGAACTGTCCATTGCAAACTGGCAGAACTTCCTTGAGGCACTTTTCCAGGAGGTCGGACTGTATAGTGTTTGGATTACTGGAAGCGCGCTGGAGGAGGGCTCGCAGCATTGCATCTACTTTGCACTGCTTAGCCTGTGCGACATCTCGCTGTATCCATGGGCGAAGTTCCGGAACCCTTGATGCAATGTTAGGTGCTACTCAATGAAAACAGGGAGTGCGCTTACTGGACACCGAGCACACCGATGTTCTCGCTGATGACAGCAGCCCCGCGGCTGTTTGGAGTGGATTTGATTTTGCTAGCATCATGAGTTGTTGCATTAGCACGTTGCGGAGTCGATAATGTGCTAGTGTCACTGGGAGGGGACATGATGCTAGGTGTTGCTATTAACGTTGAGTGAGTGTTGTGAACAAAACTGGGGAGGTGAAGAAAACTAAGGGGATTCCTGCTTGCCTTATATCTGGTCGACCAATCTGGCGCAAATGTGGTGACCCATCGATTAATTTGATGTGGCGGTTGTGGACTGATTGGCTGTGGCAGTTGTGGACCTACAGTACTTTTGACTCCGACGACGCGTTCCCATCAACACGCGCACGTGACTCTGACTTATTTCAAAGAGCTTCGCCTGGAAATCGATTGAAGTAAAATCTGCGGTACTATACTCACTTGACACTTGCTACGCACTGTTGGTTCGTCAGAAGTGAGATCGATTGCAGCGCGCTAGGTGGTCCATGTTTTCCATAGTGCGAAGGACTCCACTATCTACTACATAAATTTTGTTCTGCATGCAATCAATCATGCTCACTCCGAGTCCGACTCGTCCCTGAGAAGCTCATTCAAATTTGAGTTAGCAACAGCAGAAGTACTTCTAAAAAGCTTGATCCTGGGATTTAGGGTCTCAGCGTGCCACTGAGTCCGGCGCTCACGCCATGTTCTACAGAAAGAAGACCCTCGATTTTTTGCGTAACTCAGTCGATATTCCTTTGCTAGCATTCTGTTGTTCTCCTATAGGTAAGTATACAAGATCGTTACCCCCTTTTAGATCAGTGTCCTGCATATGACTGTTAACGGAGATTGCTGTGTATCTTTGGTGATGTCGGACCATCAATACATTTGATCCCCTCGCAGGAAACCCTTCTTGTCTCAGGGTCTCATGCCCTCGCTCTGAGTTATCTACTCCTCATGAGAACGAGCGATCGGTACGGAGCTTCTGCACCCATCAGTTCTGTTCCCTTGAGGCAGCCCTTGGGCTGTGTCATAAAGCGAAGAAAAATGCGCAACGGCGCGCTGAGTCTTCAACACATAATCGGTTTTGGGATAAACGATGGTGAGCGATAGATTGGCGACCTTAACTCTGACGAAAGATGGGAGGTGGCGTCAAGGAAGTTTGAATGTGAATGTCCAGTCTAGGGAGGCTGTGTGTGGCTCACAAAATTGCAGTGCTCTTTGAATCCACGGAGCTTAAATCGAGCGGGCGCACCTCTTAAATTCAGCAGCCTCAGGCTAGTGCCCATCGTGAGTATAGACCATGGTGTCATGATTATTATCCTTCCAGCTTCCCTCTGGAACCAGAGGCTAGAAACGAGCGAGATCTCTGCTGAAGACAGAAAATTTATGGTGAAGGTTGCAGATAAGCAATATTTAGGTCCCAGGGTCGAATGAGGCATTCGCAGAGCCCACGGCAGGAAATAGGAAGACCTGTACACATGCGACGTGACGACTGATTTTTCATGTACGTTTCATGCCGCCGGTGCTTGTGTCGATATTTCATTCGACTCTACCGTGATTTACCTCACTGATGATTAAGTATGCAGGAGTAACATTGTCATACGCCAGGAACAATTTGCGACACCGAGTGGTGCATACTGGCTGCAGACCCAAATTGGGCAACGCTGGTCGCAGACCTGAGTCGGGCAAAGGTGGCAAATGAGGCAAGTGGAGACCTCGCAAGGCGGAGAGCGACAGGAAGACAAGACGCGATAGACCCAAAATGACAGAGAAGACGGAGTGCAACAGACCTCGAAAGGCGGGGAGGAACAGACCCCAAGTGAACAGACATGGTTGCAGACCCAGCGCGGCCGAGGTTGGCTCACGAGTGGGTAAGGGCAGCTGAAGATCTCGAGCGGGCGAGAGTGGCTGCGGACCAATGGCGAACAAGAAGGCTGCAGACCCCGAGCGGGAGAGATTGGATTCAGACCCAAACTGGGCGCATCTGGTTGTGCACCCTGAGTGGTCGGACTTGGCTGCAAACCACGGGCGGGCAGGAGTGACTGGAAGTCGAGAGTGGGCGAGAGTGGCTGCAGACCTCGAGCGGAAGTAAGTGGCAGAGGAACTTCCACGCATGAAGGGGGTCGAGATCATGCAGACCATTTCAAGTATATTGTATGGCAGGGCCAGGGAGAGAGAGATGATACACACACCGATGACAGCACGCTCAGCGCAGTGTTCGTTCATGAAAGTCGCGAGCATCGACAACAACTGAACGCAAAATTGATGACGCATATACGTACTGCAAGCAGTGTACATATCCCATGACGTGTGCTGCAGGATCCACATAGGTCAAATGAGTGAGACTGTCATAAAACAAAACAGTATGAAGTGAGATACAACGACGAAGTGCAGGACGTTTACTAGAATTAGAGAAAACGACCGAAAATGTCTATGAGAAATAAGAACTGCAAGTTTTTTTCTTGTGCTCAAAAGACGCGTAGCCGATCTAGAGGAAGAAACGAGTCCAGCATCCGCCGTGTATTGTAGCAGTATTATGCCGCAACATTGTTCTAGAAACCAGTGGCGTAGTTGCGACCGTGTCTCTGATGTTGTCCGTCGGTGTGCTAAATAGGCGCACAGCAAAGCCAGCGCACAAAACGAGCGCGCCATACAGTAACAGGACTAGGAGGACGTGAAGGTGCTCCAATTGTCCCCGGGGTACCAGCGACTGCAGATACTGATGAAGTATTAGCAGCTGGAAGTGATGATGATGTGCTCTGGATTGCTGCGCTGTGTTGCTGCGTGGTATGAGTATTGGAAGGTCGGGATGAGCTAGCAACTGGGTTCTTTCCCTTTCCCGCGTGATAGTTCCTCTGTGCGAAAAAAACTTAGTGGCGAAGGAGAACATGAGTGAAAAAACGCACAGGCTGTCCCGCTGTGCAAGGGACCTCGACCTCTCGCAACTGGATGTCCGATCGATCTCGTCTTCGCAGCATACCAGAAATGTTTCGGGTCCAGCTGAAAGGTTGGGATCGGGATAGGGTGGCGGACTCGGTCGCCCCGTGTGGCTTGAAGGGGCGTAAGACTGAGGTAAAGGGATTGAAGGTGCGTTGATGTGGTGTTGGAGTGGGCGGGGCATGGGCATGGGATTGGGATAGACGAATGCGCAACTGACAAAATGTTTGTCAAAGCATTGAATAGAAGATGGAGATGACATACATTAGCCTCTCGTAGTGCATCGTCAAAAAATCCTGGAGGTACACGAGCACCTTTGATCTTTGGTGCTGGTCGTGGTGTAACATCAAGCTGGATGCGTTGTCAGTGTCCTCGAAAGTGAAATATATGTATACTTACGATATGTGACGGAAGGCCAGCTTCTTTGACGATAGCGGAAACATCCCATGTGTAAATGTGGTCGTCGTCGCAGCAAGTAAGAAGGAACTTTCCATCTACAGAAAAGGTTGCAGAGTCCACGCGATCTGAATGGTCAAATGGTGTTCCGATGGGTAGATTTGTTTCGAGGTCCCATAGTTGCACTGTCTTTTCGGGGTATGATGTGGTCGCGAGGATGCGGTCATTGGGAGATAGTGAAATAGAATGGACGAATTTGTAGTCTTCGTACAATTTAACTTTAGTCCATGTGGCTGTGTCGATTTTCGATCCTCCAGCGACAAGCGTTTTTCCATCCGAGGACCATACCAGGCACGAAAATACTCCCTTGAATGTTTTGAGCAATTCGCCTGAGTTGGCATCCCAGATTTTTAGCCAACCCCTATACGTATACCCGCCAGTGGCAATCATCTTGGCATCGGGTGAGTAGCAAACCGCCTCCACCTCATCCCCTGTGTTGATTGGACCAAGAATAATTTTTCCACTGTCGACATCCCACACTCTGAACATTCCATCCAAGGATCCGCTCACCACTCGCCCTCCATCTGGACTCCAGCTCAAAGAAGTCACCCTATCTGTATGCCCTGTCCAGGTTTTGATGACCCTGCCCGTGTAATTTCACTGCGCCATTAGAACTCCCGCTTGCGACTTTCTTGCCGTCCGGCGATAATGCTATTTTCACCACTCTCCATCTTTCATCCTCCCATTCCTCCCCAACCTGAGTGCCCGTCTCCAAGTCCCGGACTCGGAGTGACCCGTCATATGAATGGACGATGATCCGCTTTCCATCCGGCAGGCATAACATGGCCCCCACGTCATCTACTTTGGTCTTTCGGAGGGGCATTGTCGCTAGACTGTTGTGCATCGTAGGGGCATCCATGATGTTTGTTTCGGGATTCACTTAATGGGTGCGTTATAATTCCAGCTCTTACCACCAAATACCATCACTTACTTGGAATTCAGCTTGTCCACAGAAAGACGAATGCGGAACGAAAGCTGCGATGGAATGGCGTTGCGTGCGATGGAGTTCAAGACAGGAAAGGATGTCGTAGTTCAAGTCTTCTACAAGTGCGTCTTCCCTGCGTGTGTTCAGTTACCGCCACTTCACAGCTTTAGCACTTTGCTGTGTAGATTAAGCGCCCAACGCTCTTTTGGCATAGTATGCCCACGTCCTTCATCTGCCATCGCTATTGTTATCCTACAACTTCGCAAGCCTGCATCCCTGTGCATCCCTGTGCCAGTCTGGCGCTGTGGCCTTCATAACTATTCCCTTGAGAGTTCAACTCGACGCACCATGCACTTCTCTCTGGCCCTTGTGTCATTTAAATTCCCCGATGCATACATTGGAATTTCTAACTACCCATCCTCTCATCGACATGCACTTCACGGAGCAATCGCGATAATCTTCCGCCACAGCACCAGTCCCTCGCATTGAAGGTAATCTTTTAGCCCCAACCCTTGCGAAGTAGGTGCCGTCCGCATAATAGCGAATGCTGGAACAGCAGTGATCGCAGCAATACATCTTATTCCAAAAATGTGTAGAATGTGCTTGAGACTCGTTGGGTGATATTGATTTACTGGTCCCAACCATGCGATGAGACGAACCACAGCCTCCATGACACTCGTGATTGGTAGCATCAAGAGAGATCAAAATAGCAACAACACCTGTGATTGGTAGCGTCAAGAGGAAGATCAAGATAGCGACAACACCTCTGGTTTGAGTATAGTCTCTGCAAACGGATATGAATAACACACAGGGTAAGACACCGAGAATGAGGAGGCTGATGCCCGTGATGGCACTGAAGGCCACTCCAATTAAATTTTTCCATCTGATCCCACCACTCCGGCTGTTAATGACAATTAACTGGTGCCGATGGCGAAAGCTTGAACATCCTTCAGTTCTGCTGACGCACTGTGGAAGTTGCCTGCGACCCATAAGATCTGTGATATGCGGGAATAGATGGGCGAATAAACCCAACCGATCCACCCTAAGTGACGTTCTTCGTTGTCATCTTCGATGTTGAAAAGATGATGGTCAACCCCAAGGTCTAGGCCATGAGGGTAGAATAGTAGACGACACCATCATGATAGCCGCCAGTCAGGCCGCCTACAGATCTCCGTCAAGCACCCAATTCACATTCTCAACATCTGAACACTGCAGGCTGCGTAGCACCAGTGGCAGTGGTATTAATGACGAGTCGGGCATTAAAACCCCGACTTATGCTGGCCCTGCAAAGGGTGCGGTCCTGGCAAATTTTGAAGCCAAGGCCGTGATGAACCGCTGAAGTTATGTCCACTCAGCTCGTGTCATACGATATATGACGATATATGAAGATGTCTTCTTTCCACCAATTCTCCGGTCGCAATGGAAATAACGTTCGAGCGGAGGGGATGGAATCGCTGGATAATTCAAATTCCAATACGGCATTGTGGTGGCATCGGCAGGGCTATCGACGTATGATGAGTGGGCTCTGGAAGATTCTGAGCTTGAATATGAGAAACGGGGAGAACCCAGAAGACGTGATGGGCTTGCTCATCGAATCGTCGATTGGTCCCTGCAGGTGAGTCGCCTGTTCTATATTTGAGGAGACAGAGTTGGTGGCAAAAAAATATCAAGGACCCACCCCGAGTCATGTTGGTTGGATCTTGATCATAGAAATCGATCAGCATATTCGGGGCATCCTCGCCTTAAGCAAAGACTAGAACCTGCAGGCCTGAATATTTGAATCCGAGTCATTGACCGAGCTCTTGGTAATGGTGATCGATTGATATTGGCAGTAATCGGTGTTGGGCGAAAAAAAGAAATGAGGGCTAGTAAGCGCTAATCACTTAGCACTAGCATGGGTCTCAAACATGTCAGAGTCGGCTGTGCACATCGTAATTCAGTCCAAAGATCCGTGATGCCTGTTGAAAATGGAAGAAATGTATAGGTTTTCGATGGTGCGAGAGTTGGTGTGAGGAACAAAAAAGATGTGCATGAATTCACACACAAAAGATCATGCGTCAGCCGGGAGTCGAACCCGGTGCTAGGCCATGGGAAGACCCAATGTTACCGGTACACCACTAACGCTTGATGATAGCGACAACACAGCACATCCAAGGTTGGACCTGTGATTTCGACTTTGATAAAGTTCGACCACCCTTCAGAAAAATCGACAGATCGCCATATCGTCGTTCAACTCCTGGGCCTACTAGTAAGTGGATGTACTACGTGTTGTGTTCCGCTAAGATTAAAAGATATCCAAAAACGTGAGTTGGTATTAGATAAGGAGCGGAATGGGTGGAGCAAGGTCATGAATAAATTCGACAGCGCCAGGTTTGTCGCTCAGCCCAACATGACCTTTCTCAGATCCAATGTCCGAGCCTATTGACCGTGTATCTACAGATGAATCATCTGTGTCGTCTTCAGCAGAATCGCTCGACTCGTCAGCATCAGCGCCTCGCAGAGGGCTGCTGCCAGTGGCGGTGGCTCCAGCCTTTGGTCTCAGGATCGGAATAACATACTCCTCATCCTCCTCCGCTATGCTGTCAGTTCGAGTCATATGACTCGCAACATGTCTGATTCGACGTCCCGTATCTTGTTCAGAGCTCGAGTTGCTGCTGCTGGGAGGTACGCTGACACCTAATCTCCGGGCCTGTTTCCGCTCGCGGATTCTGGCAAGACTTTGGCGTCGCTCCTCCATCCACTGTTCCTCATCCGCCTCAAGGACGATAGAGGCCCGGCCTGCGGGATCAGATGAAACGACAGGTCTCGGCTTTTCGCTGCGGAGATAAACATTCACGCCTGCAGCTGTGAGCACCCGAACAATAGGCGCGTGTGAGCTGCGACTCCGCATACGGTGCGCATACGATGCTGTCAATCTGTGACATGGATAAGTTTCGCGTCCGTGGAGCGTTGGAAAGTGGACTAACCCGGGTCCGAGGACGAACTCGCCACCAAGTTGGGCAACATCACCGGCTTTCTCCCAGACGGGCATGCCGACCCGCAGAGCATTTGCGATGACCATGGCAATGCCTCCTGCGCGACTGTGTCGGACGTAGCTACTGCGCCGCTGTTCTGCTTTTGACTCGACCGACTTCATAGTCATCCCTAGGATGCTATAAATGCGAGAAGAGGGATCGGTATACACTGCGTAAGGCGTCCGGAAGATCTCTGATGAAAATGAGCATGAGTCGAATGAAACGAAGAGTGGCATGCTCACGTCGGTAAGATTTGATCATGTTAAACGAGCCATTGCTGATGATGACAAGGTTTATTCCTGACTGCTTGAGTACTTGTGGATCTACAGTATTGGCGATAGAAAACATGTAGTCTTGGCACAGCGGACACCTGTCATGACGCAATAAGCTCAAGCACGTTCAAGATCGACTTGGGATCTCACCAAAAATGTCTGATAAATATGACGACCGTCTTCTGATCCCGGAAGAGGTCGCCAAATGGAACCCTGATACCGTTTTCAGCCACGACAACGCAAGACGCCGCATCTAGCAGCTGCCTCTTCGTTGGAAGGGCATTCTCGTCGAAAACATGTGCGAAGCTAGAAGGAGCGGTAGAGGGACGCGATGATGGTTTTTTGCGTGGTGGCTGCGCAGTCACATCGACAAGTCGCTGCTGAGGCTGCATCGTCTGAGGTCTCGGCTTCTTCGGAGTGAGAGGAGCTGGCTCAGAGATACCAGACACGAAAGTGGAAGGGGAATACAAGGTAGAACTACTGGGCTCAGACATGTACCCAGGCTCAACACTTGTAGGAGAGTCATAAATAGACGTTCCTGTGGGATGGGATACATCAAGGGACTGCATATTCGCAGCTACATGTGCCGGAAATAGCATTGACATCGATGATTTCCGGCGTGGGCGAAACGTGTTCTCTTCTGGAACGTGTTTCTCCTTGGACGGGCGCTCCGAACTCGTCCCGAGGGCAACGGCCATCGTGGGGAACGAGCGATGATGGTGATGATGTTTCACGTTCCCCGTCTCACTTGAGAATTCAGCGAGACTGAGACCGCTACGGCTTTTCCTAGGAAGGAAACGCGCAAACTTGCCAACGCGAGAACGCGAAGTGCTCATTGGCTCAGACGAAAACGTCGACACCCGACTACTAGGATCAGACAGGAGGGACAGCACTGGGGCTGAATCATGGCGAGTTATAGGGATGACAAGAGGGAGGACGCTCTCGCTGCCATGGCCAATGTGCTGCATCTGAAAAGGCTGAGCAGAATGCGCAGGAGAGGGAAATCTGGAGCTAGCCAACACATATGCCTGCAGATTTGTATGGCCGTACGGTGACGTCCCGGGCGACACGGAACACGTGTTAGTGCGTGCTTCTTTTCGCGAGACGGCTGATCGAGAGCGCCTGCGCTGGGGAGTTGGCAACGTACGAATGCTAGGCGAATCACATTGTGTAAACTGCGGCGGCCATCGTCCTGACTCGGCAGCAGTGTCATATTGGAGGTTTTGCGAAATATCAAAGCTGCTTCTAGTGCTTAATGTCGTAAGCAGCTCCAGTTTGGCGTCAGGAGAAGCGGTGTCGGGACTCGCCGGCGGCATGGCTTGGTATGGATCTGGAGGATACGTGCCGCCGGTATATGGGAGGGTTGGGAGTTGGGCTGTTGAGTCACCAGTGAAGGTGAGGAGACCGAGCGTGCTGGCAGTTCTGGTGCGAAGGACGGAGAGGGGAGCGAAAGGGTCGTCGGGGTCAGGACAGGGATATCGTGCATCTAGCACAATACTTGGCGCTGGCTTTCGCCGAACTGGCATGGAGCGTGGCTGGGGAATGGAACTAGATACATTAGTTGCTACAGGCATAATAGAACAAAGGGAACAATATAGTGTTAAATGATGATCGGCAGCTCGAATGACAGAGGGGGCTAGATGGCACGACTGGCGAGCTCCAGCTGGAGGGGAAAGCAAAGGATGTTAGCTATTCGGCAAGGGCATTTATGTGGTGATCAGCGTGTTTTCGATGAGGGCTTCAGGATCGGTAGAAGTATGGGACAGTGATCAGAAAACGGGTGTAAACACGTGTGCAGCGCATGTTGAGGGGACTCTGAAGCTTAAGAAGGCCGCCGTCTGCGGCGCGGTAGCCTCACTTCCGTCGCTTGACAATAGCACCCCCTTATCACCCATGCCTGGCCGTTCTTTGCTCTGAACAAAGGGCGATCTAAGAACGGGATTAGTGCTCGTCAAATGAGATCGATTCTCAAGATAGACAATTCCAAACCAACGTTCCAGTGCGATGTCATTAGTTATGTACACAGTGACGAAGAACCCGCAACAAAGTCGTGGATCAAGAGAACATTCACCTAGAACAATGAATCAATAAGATGAGTGACGTGATTCACAACTCCAACGCCCTGATTATCTTCCCACAGTCGTGTAAAAATGTAGACATGTTGTTTGACATCTGGCGTACGCTGGACATCATGTTATTAGAAAGGTCTGGGATCTATTAAGTTACCCCCAGGTCAGGCATAGGTGTCCCTGGATGTGCTTTACTTATCTACAAACGCCACCACAACACAGGGCATTCGTATTTCGACAAATCAGCACGAGCCAGGAAGGTCAGCAGCTGGTTCAGGCTCTGCCATCAGCTGTGTACATCATATCAGTACGAGATCACCGCATAAACAAAGGACGAGTTGATCATACCTTGATGGTCAGCACAGTGGTGTACATCATTGCGGCCATACCAAATACGCCAAGAAAAATATCACAGAGCTTCTCTGTACGCGTCTTGGCAACTGCCTTGTAGTGCAGCATCGCTGGGTATACAAAGCACAAAGGAACGCTGTATCCATTGTTAATCCATCGTCAATCCCGACTGAGTATCATTGTAGCGCTTACCAAGCGAAGCTACCGATCAGAGAGACGAATTTGTCCAGGTCCGCGGCACCAACCCAGCTAATGACAGTGGAGATCGCAACAAGCCCGAAGCGAAACAGGTTCTTTAGCCATTTCACACGAGGATCTCGCTTTCCACTTCGCACGAAGAGTCCATTCTCGAGAATTCGCACGGCTGGGAAGAACTGGAGGGGTATAGAAAGGAGGATAGCGAGCGAGTACAGGAATTGGACCTTGAAATCGAGAGAATACGCGTGAGATTTCATCGCTGAAATCACTGTGATAGGCTTACAGATTGCGTAAACTTGCTTGTTTGGTCAAGGTTGACCAAGACTACGGTGTTCACGCTCGAACCGAAAGTCAGGTATGACAATGCACCAGCACCACCGAATAGGACTAAGAATGCACAGTGAGGCCCGAAAGATAACAAAACATTGAAAAGGTGCTCACAAAGCAAGGTGATCATGACGCCTGTCAGTACCTTGGGGAACTTGCGTGGCTCGCGCATGGCGTCAGTAATGGGAATAACCTAACCCAGACCATCAACGCCTCTCCGTTCCAGAATAAAACACGATAACTTACTAAACCAATGCCCTCAAAGGAAAATACGGCGGTTCTATGACCATTCTTCAGATCGCAATCGACGCTCTAAGAACGAAACTCACCCAACAAACAAGGGGAAGTCCTTGGGATTGAACATTTGCACCTGGGCAATACCCCGTTCGCCAATGAACGACATCTCGCTGCCAAATATATAAATAAGTCCGGCAAGGATAAACGCATCCGCAATAAGGGCGGAAGCGCTAAGCTTCGCGAGATTACGGATAAGGGCCAGAGGAAGGAAAATTACGAGTTGCATAAGGATGAAATATTGCACAGGCCAATCCGTCTCGCATTTGGTGATTGCAAGCACGAACGCCTGGACAAAGTCGACTTCAGTGACAGAAATTGATAGAATGTGGTACTCCCACCTTTAGATTCTCGGCGACAAAGATCGTGTATGCAGAGACGAACCCAATCTGGGAAACTACAATCGAAGACAAGATCAAATAACGCATCCAGGGACCATATAGAGCACCGCCGATATCTTCATCGCAAAGTGAGACACAGTCAATTCAACCAAAATTAAGCTGACCTCCGAAAGATCCAGAGACGACAAACTTGGTCCTGACGAGGAGTAGGAACGAGTACAAGGAAACGAGAGCAACCACAGAAATCATGATAATCGAGAACAACAGACCACCATTGGCGAAGCTGAAGAACCATTATCAGCGCATGAAAGGAAGATACTCGTATGAGAACACATACGCTTTCCCAAGAAATAGGACGCCAGTACCAACGAACGCTTTCAGAAGCTAAAGTCAAGCTGAATAAACCACGCCCATGATGGAGAATAGATGAGACTTGCCATGAGAACAGCTTGCGTGACTGTTGCGTCTCCATGAGGACCGACAGAAGCAGCTCTCCGTCTGGCGCGCGACGTTGAGCGAGGCTTGAGCAAAGGTTGAGTCTCATCAACTACTATGTTGACATCAGGCTCAGAAGGGCCAGCACGGATGGTGGATTCTTCATCATCAGCCCTGTCTTCCTCCTCTTCCTCAAGGTCTTCTCCAGCCTGTATGCTCACGATGAGGATGGACATGTTACGTGAGGATATACACTTACGAATTGACCATATATGTACAGAAAATCGATGAAGTTGTTGGTTGCACGTCGCTCCTCTCCACCATGTTCGTTCGCGTGCATCAAAACGTAGTTTCGTCTAAAACCTCCTGGCTCGTGTATGTGCTCAAAGGCAGGATTTAATGGTGCCACAGAGCCCGAGAAAGAAGAGGCACGAGGTCGTACAGCCTGACGGCGCTGGTCGGTGTGCCACTTGTAAATGTCATGGCTGGGGTGTAGTTGTGAGCAACGTCATTGCCTTTACGGCACTAGGGCGGACTCACGTAATGTCTGCACCCGGGGCTTCATAGGGTATAGGAAACACCTCCGTTTCCTCTCTGAAAGCTGCTGGAGGCGGAGTAGAGGAACCTACAGATGGGGTATCATCGTTGGAGGCGCGACCATCTAACTCTGAGCCAGATATCGAGTTCACGTCTCCCCGGTTCTGTCTCTCCTCTCGCATCAAAAGATGACGCCTTATAACCCTGGCCTTGTGGTCATCTGGGGGAGTGTCCAAGTCAAGAGTACCAGAATCAAAACCGGTTCCGGGTGTAATGGCGCTTGAGGGCCGTGGGCTGATTCCAGTGGGAGGTAAACGATAGGCCCTACCTAGAAATTCGCTTTGTGGAAGCAGGTTCTGACCTGGAGAGCCACTGGTGAAGCTTTCTGGTGTAAACCGCGCAGGAACATTAGGAACTGGAGGTGTTCCAGTATACTGCGCGCGCCAGGTACGGAGATCGGGTGTGCCGATTGGTGTTGGTGATCCCGAATGAAAGATATTGCCCTGCCGTGGGCTGCCAATATTGACTGGCCTTGATGGGGACGACATAGATCTAGAGTGTGTTAGTGAACGTGGTGGTCGTGGTACCGGTCGAAGGAAGCAGTCCGGCTGAAAAGCAGACTGTAAGTCATACGGCATTCGCCCGGAACCATATCGGGGGTAATGGGGATAAAGTACCACTGCCAGTGCCACAGCATGTCTGTCATTTTTCATTTCACTTCTGTCCAAAACTCAGGTCAATCTCTACTTTTTCTTCAGATTCAAGCTATTTTATACGAACTTGGCAAGAGAAAAAGCCAGTGTGACCAGGCATGCACCGGGAAATTGGAAATAATCCTCCGTCCCATTGGCATTACCGTCCGGCCCATCCGGAACGCATGAAATTTCCTCCAAAATCTCGGATGTTTTGTCAGGATTTGGGCCAACTTTGGGCATCTCACAAATCATATGTCCTCGAGGCCCGTTGACAACGGGGAAAACGTGGACATGGGATGCCTGTGAAATGACCATATTTCACCGTGATCATGGGACGGAGGAACAGAGCGGACGGGATGTATGGAACGGACGGACGACGGGTCGGGAAGGCCGGTTCCTTCATGCTGCCAATTTAGAGTGTCAACTCAACCAATTACATGTGCATTTTCCTGATGGGCTTGTGGAATAAAGCGAGAAACGACGATATCAGTGGTATATACTACAAGGGTCAGCGAATCTGTAGACGACGCCCTACGTACTCCAACGTCAAACTTCAAGCTTCAAGCCTCATGATCAATTGAGGCTCACGGAATGATGCTAGAGTGACTCGGAGTGATACTTCAAGTTGGAGATCAGCCCCGCAGTCAGACATGACACTTTTTTTTTACCTAATTCCCCAGAGACTAGGGGGGAAAATTGACGCAAAGTTCGGATCACAAAACTGACATGTTTAGAGTAACAAATAAAGAACATCACAATGAAGGCTCGCGGGAAGGTATGCTGAGCGCGACCCAACTCTTGGTATCCTTGAATCGTTGTAGACGACTATCGATATCTGATTCCGTTTCCTCAGCGCCGGACCGACGCAGGTATTGATTGACAATTGACAGAAAACAATGTTTAGCTTGTAACAAATAAACAAAATGATTTACTGTGAAGGTGCAGGTCTGCTGAGCGCAGCCCAGGCCGGAGTACCTGTGAATTCGGCTAGGAAATCATCCATGTCGGATTCTGACTCTGATTCCTGGGAGTTGGCCAGCGCGTTTGCAGACTGTAATCGTAGCCGAGATTGTAGTTTACGTTGAAAAAGCACATTCATAGATGTCAGAATCAACATCCATGCAGAGTCATCTTTGAGCGTGGCAGGACGTTTCCCATCACTCTGGAAATGACCCTTTTTCTTGCAACATGTCACGGCGTCTGCTGTCGCCCATTCATCAAGGGGGCGCAATCCCCATGGTAGAAGGACTTTATTGTCGTAACGCAAGGAGATCCACGCGAAGCACCACATGAAGGACTCCAGATCATGGCGATATAGGTGTTTCACTTCACCTCGTTGACCCTCTTCGGTGAGAAGATCGAGCGCCATGAACGGCACTGTTCCCGTGCATTCGTTACCTCGAGGACCTGGCTCGTCCGCCAACGAGGATCAATCATAGTCGTTTAAAATGCCTATCCGCTTTCCGTCTTTCCAGTACCACATCAAGTTTGGAGGACTGACATCTCGATGGTAGACCCATTCCTTCCACAGAGTAATGTGGCCTGCACGCCAAGTCAACGAAAAGCCTCGTAAATGCGATTCAAACACGTACATAGTATACATTGATACCACACGTCGAAAAGCTCCTTGCCGTGAAGCTCCGTGATGGGATAGAGCTTGTGGAATACGAGAGTGTAGAGTACGCGACTCCCTGTGGTGGGCTCAGGAATGCCGAGTGATTCTCGGATAGCAGACGTGGGATTCGTGACCGCGCAGTGCCAAATGAGCTCAGGAATATGGCCTTTGACAGAATCGTGCACCTTCGCGATCTTCTTAACCTTGTTTAAGATTTTCGGCGCGATAATGCGACTCGCCTTTCCACAAAAGATCTTGGCCACCATCCCGTCCTGGACGTTTGGGTATTTTTTCAAGAGTGCTTCGCTAGCGACAGTGACCATATTGGTTGCCCGTCCTCGTAGTCCGTAGTCCGTCGCTCTTTCGTTGTGACTAGTGTCTATGACCTTGCGCTTGATGCTGAACCCGCCCTCGGAAAGCTGCGCAGCAGTGATGCCCGAATATAGAACTACAGCCGGGCTGATTTAGTTTGACCTCGGAATAAAAAATGCAATGACTTACATGCAGTGTTAGACGCAGGTTGTGTTGCTGGCGTCTGTGAAGTGCCAAGCGCTGGGTATTTAGCCTTAAGATAATCCACTGGCAGATATTCTGGCTCGGCAGGAACGTAGTCCTGCACATTATACGAAGGGGGCGGCATATCGTTCTGCTGACAGAACATGTCCACAAGCGCGTTATTGTGAAGTGGGGGAAACGAAGAAGATGAGAAAAAAAGGCCACTTTCCGCTTCTCTTATCATATCAGGTTGACCAAGCAAATGTAGTGGACTATCATGATCGATCAATCTGATGGCGGCAGTGGTAAAGTGACCCACCCTAGTAGTACAGTTCGACTCCAACGAGTCGCGACGCGTTTTTTCCTATGATCAACACGTGTGGCACGTGACTCAGACTTCAAGTTGAACTCAAGTCTCACAGTCTACAAAGCAGGGCCGTGGCTAGCAATGGACCAATGGTATCTCGGTTTCGTTCGCTCTTTCATCGCCAACCACTCCGCTACCTCACAGTCTATAATAAAACATCATCATGAGCAAGATTAATGATAAGTTCAAGGTGATCCAGGGCCACAAGGAAGCCGATGATGATCTCTTCCGCGATGCGTAGCTCCGCAGAATAGGTCTAGCGACGCGGAGTTCGTGCCAGACATCGAATGCGGGTAAGCTCCCCAGCATATCTATCTTACGCTTCCACACTAACATGTGCGACTCGGACGCAGCAGGATGTTCGAACCAGTCTGAGCGACCCAACAACAGAGGAAACAAGAAGCGTTCTTCTGTTAGTCTAGCCGATCACGGTGGCCGCAGCAACAAAAACGCCAACAAGGAGCCAGCAAAACTTCATCCTGTCTTACAGGAGCTCGTATCTTCGGGCGGGGTTCGGGTCGATGATAAAAAGATCGACCTCAAATTCAATTTGACGTCTGACGAGCGCACCACTCGCTTCAGTATGCGCGAACGTGCCATCGCCGTCTTTCCAGTGGAGAGTGTGGCGCTGTCGGCTCTGGCACCTCAGCACCCTCATTATAACCATTATAACCCTACCGACAAGCTCGTCGCCAAGCTTTATGGGCCAGAAGAGGGGCGCGAGAGCGAGGTTGACATACTCCAAAAGGTGTATGAGATAGCGAAGAAGGATGAGGAAGGGAAGGTGAAGCACCACTTCCCAGAGTTGGTTTGGTCCCGCATGTTTGAAGGTACATCCGCAGCGAACATCAGGAGGGCGCTAGGAATTGACGATGCTGAAACAGGTCGGCGCGTCTTTTCCATCATCGTATTCAGAGAGCTTCGCCCGATCACGAAGCTGAGTGGGGATGAGTTCCTCAGTGCATGGTGGCAAACTATTGTGTGTATGTGTTCTTCCTGCTATATCCTAACTGTCCATCAACGCATGCGGCACTAGGTCATTATGCGCTCTGGAAAAATGGTGTCCATCACCGCAGCATCAGCCCTAGCAATCTCATGGTTTACAAGACTTTAGGCGGTCGATGGATTGGCGTTCTCAATGACTTCGACTTATCATCGACTCGAGACACTCCCTCTGGCCAGGAGTGCACAGGAACGGTACCTTTCATGGCGCTTGACCTTCTTACGGAGGAAGCCATCAAAGGCCAGGTCAAGCACCTGTACCAGCACGATGCTGAGTCATTCATATGGGTCCTGACATGGATCTGCATTTGTTATGAAGATGGCGTGTACATCGGTAAGCGCACAGCACTCCATGACTGGCTGAGAGTGGATGCACTTGGATGCCACAAGGAAAAAAGCAGCTTCTTAGTGTCAGGTCGTAAAGTGATTGCACCATCGTCATCACACGGAGGTATCTGGAAGGTGGGGCGATCTTGCCTTTTGCCTATCTACGCGCAATATGGGCCGGGGGATGCACCTGTTTTGGAGGATCGCGTTGTATTTGAGACATGGCTTAGGAAGAGCATTATTAAGGCAAATAAATTGTCGCCGGCGCTCCTAGATGTTCGCTTGTAAAGTAGGTAGCGGTTCAGATCGCCCTGACATGCACCTATAGCACCACTAATCATTTGGAACGTCTAGACCCTGCCCTCTCACGTCCGGGCCGTTTGAATGTTTGGGTTGAGTTCAAGAACTTTTCAAAGTGGCAAGTGGAGGCTTTGTTCGGCAACTTCTTCCCGTCCACGGATCAAGACAATGAGGTGTTAAAGGGGGACATATAGGGAATTGACCTACCGACGACGCCCACGCCTCACTCGTCCCGAACGATTGCCCGAGCCTGCCCTACCAGCGGCTCACCACCTGCTTACATCCCACCCCAAGCTACGCCCGACCCAGCCCATCCACGACTAGATCTAGTCACGTGTGAATAACAGACATACAGCCAAAAGGTGGCTACAGAAGTCTGGTGATTCCCATAGTCTCTGTGAGCAGGCGGCCTTCCGAATCAGGACTGGTGACCAGCCCTCCCGCGAGCCAAGCCGTCGATCGCTGCTGGAATCGACACAGGACGACGCGGGACTCCGATCGAGAACGTAGCAAAGACTTATCTAACCCACGAAAAGGATTTTCCGTCACGCACGTTCAAGTTACTACTCTAAAGCGCGCACAATCCAAATTCAAAACCTCTATCAACAGCTTGGCTCATAGACTCTGGGCTGTGCTTGCAGATTGTTAATATGGAAGTTCGCTTCGCAGATCCTGCAGGACTCGGAAGCAAGCTGTCGTCTGATATTTATGGGAACTCACGTGCAGCTCATCCTCATGTCACTGGCAGCTCAGCGCTCAATTCTCATGACACATTTAGATGGGGCGCCGCCACAACTAGAAATGAATGAGGTCTTTAGATATTTCACCTGTAGCTGATAAAGATCGATTGGTCATCTTGCTTGACCATATCTCACGTTTCCCTTGAACTTTCGAGACAATGGACCTCACACACGGAGCTTTGGTCGTGGCCGTCCTTGCAATAATTGGTGTAACAACAAGATTTACCAAGAGGAAGGTACGAGGACAACTCCCTTTACCTCCAGGTCCAAAGCCACTGCCTATCATCGGCAACTTGCATCGCATGAACACAGACTTTCCTTGGATCACATACAAAGAATGGAGTGATACATATGGTCTGCTTTTGTTCTTGTTCTTGTTCAACGCCTACCATATCTGACAGAGCTCTAGGCGACATTATATACTCTCGTATTCTCAACCAGGATGTCATCATCTTGAACTCTGAGAAGATAGCGCGAGCGCTTCTTGAGAAGCGCTCAAGCAATTATTCTGATAGACCCCGTTTTGCAACAATGGAACTGCAAGTAATACACTTTCGTGCTTTGAGACCTGCTCATACTGCTCTTTAAGGTTTGGTATAGCATTTAGGACGGTCATGCGAAGTTACGGTGATACTTGGCGCAAGCACAGGTAAGCATAGGTGTTGCGCTGCTTGGCATTGCTCACGCACCACAATGATATATTAGACGAATATACCATCAAGCCTTTCGCCCTGAAGCCGCTGTGATCTACAGACCTATGCAGCTTCGTAAGGCGCACCAGCTCTTGGCTGGGCTTCTACACGATCCCGCTAAATATGAACTGCATCTGGAGACGCACTCGGCATCCATCGTCATGTCTGCTGTTTATGATTACGACACGAAGCCCAATGATCCCCTTGTTTCCATGATTCGGGGAGCAATGGATAGCATTGTTCACGCCGAGACTCCAAACAAGGCGGCTATCATTGATTCCTATCCTGCTTGTAGGTGATGTTCACCATGCGAGAGTGTCTTATTAGAACGCAAACATAGTGACCTTGATCCCTGCCTGGTTCCCTGGGGCATCATTCAAGCGTCATGCTTTAGAACTGAGGAGTGTCCTCAAGGATATGGTTGAGACACCATTTGAATACGCCCTTGACAGAATCGTAAGTACATATCATCTGAGGCGCGCGATGCTCTACTCAGGCGTTTAGTCCTCTGGGTTGTCTGCCCCTTCCATGGTCTCCGAAGGACTCGCACGATTTCAAGGCGACGCATCGTTTGAGTTGGCGATTAAAGAGTCTAGTGCAACTGCATTCGGGGGCGAGTTTTTATTATCCTCTTCATGCAACCTTGACTGACTGTGCTGTTAGCTGGTTCCGAGACTGTGAGCCCGCAAACAGCGTTGCTTGGGAGCAACCTTCGATTAACTTGCCCTACAGACACATTCGGCCCTACTCGTATTCATACAAGCGATGGTTCTCAATCCAGAAGTTCAGAAACGAGCTCAAGCCGAAATTGATCATGTTGTAGGAACTGACAGACTCCCTGACTTTGGTGATCGCGTCTCTATGCCATACGTTGAAGCTGTCCTGCGCGAAACAATGAGGTTCCATCCGATTGCACCTCTCGGTAAAGTGCTTGTTGCAAGTGTATAATCCACGATCCCTTGACGAGTATTTCCTTAGGCGTACCTCACGCTGCTGTGAATGACGACGTGTATGAAGGTTACTTTATCCCGAAAGGTGAGCAGTGAACTCCTGCGACAATTCTTTAACTGACATAGTCTCCCTCAGGAACATCTATCTTGACAAATATCTGGTACGAACAATCCCAGTACTTAGCTCTTCCCCTCTACAACTACTGTCGTTCGCAGGGCAATGACGCACGATGCAACCAAATATCCCGCTCCATTCGAATTCAAACCCGAACGATTCTTTACATCCTCTGGCGACCTGAATGACGACCAAGTCACTCCCATTTGGGGTTGGGGCCGACGCATATGCGTGGGGCGTTACGTTGCAGATGCGTCGCTATGGTCTGCGATCGCCTCCATGCTAGCTGTCTTCGATTTCCTGAAAGCGACGGACGAAAACGGAAAAGACATCGAATTTGAACCTCGATGGACCTCCGGAATTGCGTCGTACGTATCTCGTACAGGTACTGGCATGCGTAGTACTGACAACTCGCAGGCGTCCCGTGAGCTTCCCGTGTCGGATCATCCCTCGACGATGTGATATGGACGTAGAGAAGCTAACGTCATTGACTAGCACTACTATGTGATTCTTCGATTATGACTCCTGTGCCCTTATATCCTGATGTTCTCTGAGCATGTAACAGGCGTGCTACCAGCTTCTTTGAGTTCCCCGCGCCATGAGCCTCTGCCGCTTACCTTGCATCGTCATGAGGTAATCATATGAGGTCACATTCCTCGTGTCTACATGTCATAACCTTGCTCGGTGATGCTAACTAGGAATGCTTTCTCTTTGGCATGAGTGGTCGGTCGAGTGACACAGAAGTCGATTGGAGGATAGATGTCAGTCACAAATCATTCCCTGTCATCGGAACTGAACAGTATTGATTAAGATCCTCGCTGCTTCAACTTGCAAGCGACTTCACACCAGACAAAATTCAAACTTTACACCACTTCATGATCATTCGTACAACAATCATACACTCGACTCCGGTCAAAGATTAATACATGGCAGACGCTGCATTGTTCAGCACTTGCACTCTCCCGGCTTGCATGCGCACCTGTCCATTGTAAATAAGCCTCCGTGCGCAGTAGTAAAAGACAGTGCGGCTCACGAGTCGCCGCAATTGCAGCTGCTGGAGCCACACGAGTTGGCAGAAACAGGGACTTGAGTGACCTGGAATATCACGATCAGATACGAAATGCGCGTGCGCTGCAAGCAGCCAGGCTTACGGTGTACATATTGTAATGGATGGGGGTTGATGTGTTAAAGGTCTTTAGGGACTGTCGTTCCCTGCTCACAATCGCGAGTCCTTTATACTTCGCTGTGTGTGGTCTTGTTAGCGATTGCTTGGAAGAGACGATGCTCGGCTCTGCAATCACTTGGCTTCCCTGAGCGATCTCTGCCATCATCCATCTAACTGCGCACTACACGTGCATCAGATATCTATGCCTCCAAGGAGTCACTATCCTGCATTCGCATAGCCCCATCATAAACTTTAACCCCTAAACGAAACAAGTGAAATGTAATGGACGGGCATCAAGACATGCACATACATGCAAGGCTGGCCAAGACCCAATAAATACGACATCTAAATACGACATCTCCCTGACTCATGCCATCACATATTCCCCACCCTGAAGCCAACGTTGGGGACCTGCCCAACTTGGATGGCATCAAACAACACAAAGCAGACTCGAATTGTCAAGTTGTCCTCGTGGTCATAAAGTCCTTCTCTAATTGCGCCCGCTGACAGAGCGGTACATGAATATCGTCTCTGTGCAGGCGATAGTGAGGAGCGCAGCCCTGAATAGGCCCGGGGGATCACCTGCAGGGTATGCACAGGCACGAAGTTTATCGCTGTACCAGGTGGGTCTGGTGAGAGTTGCAAAGCTAAGCCGTTTCCAGTAGTACGTTCAATGAACGAACGAACGAACGAGCCCACCACCTGATGAAGCAAGAACGTACGCCCATTTGCGAAATATAGCTTGGATTCCAGTCGTTCGGTACGAACAGGAAGCGCAACCTGCTTGCTTTTCACTGCGGTTCAGGCCTCCTCCAGTTTTACCAGCCAGTAGCACGGCCGTGGATGAATTTATCAGCGGCAACTCGTTCAATACTCAGACAGAACATCTTAGAACCTGTTGAAATTCGGGAACAACACTTGAAAACAGCCTGGACTTGAGAACAATTTTGACGAGGTCTGTCCGACGCCCACTTGGGGAAACTTGAGTCTGAACTGGATCTAGCGAGATTTGAAGCATGTATACATTGTGAAAAATCAGCGCTCTTGCTGCATGGCGACAGTTCCTTGTGGCTAAACTGTGGTCGCTAACTGTGAGCAAAAGTTGGAGAAATCAGTAGAATGGCAAGTTCAGAGTAGTGTATTGCCGCTCAACATTGAACAGCCGCCTATGTATATCATCAATGCCAAGAACCAAAAAAGCAAATCATTTGTCTATATTCGGCCGTTGAAATCGCAACTCCCCTCGAGAGTATTGCTGTATGAGTTTCGTAGCATCCGGGTCGCCTACGATGAAGCACCAGAGCTCTTCAGCAGCTCCCGTCATATCGCGTAATGTCTGTGTGAGCTGTTGTGCTTGTAATGACAATTTCCCGGCCTCGTTCTCTTCCACAAGTTCTGCCTCCAAAGTGCGGGCTTGCAGACTATATCTTTCTAGAAGTTTCAGGGCGTCTGAAATGACTGATAGCCGAAGTTGATAATCATTCGAGTTGTTCGTCAGGCTGGAGTAGAGATGCTCGAAGTAGTCCTGAGCATGAAGAGCAGTTGTCTCTGCTATTGCTGTTTGTATATCTTTGATGCGTTGCCTAGAGTTGGATTCATCATTGTTGGAATATGGAAATAGCGGGAGTCCGAACACATACTGTAAATCGGTGCGATGGAAAGTATTATTAGGCAGAGATGACGTCTCGTGCTCACTCTCGCTATCAGATGTTTCTTGTTCGGTAACATGACTCTCATGCTGTGGCGAATGTCCGGAGCTTGGTATCGATAAGAGGACATGAAACCACAAAAAATTATGCAGCTCACAGTTGTGTGGTCTTCGTATACTCAGGTTGTTTTCTGTTCAGATTGCCCGCACGTCGTGCTTTGTATTTGGCTGCCATCTTCACACTTATTGTTTTCTTGTTTCTGTAACGAATATCAGTTGATTGCGCCACAAAACTGGTCTCTCAAACTGGCCTTTCATAGTAGTCTTGTCTATATTTTCGCGCAGCAGCGGCTCTTTCTTCCGCTGTTGCATGAAGGCGGGGGCGACCCATTAAATATCCAAGATAATGAGTGTAGTCAGGGGGGTGGGAGATACGAAGTCAGCTTCGGTGTGAGTTGGAAACTCATGAGATGCACTACTACTTAGTTATGGGAGATTTATTGAGAGACTAATACAAAATAATTAGGTTGTTAATAGTCACAGAACGTGACAGTGTCACAGGCCAATGATTGATCCAAGGCAGGCTATTTTGAACTGACGAAAGTATCAAAAGTGGGTACGTACGTATCGAATGAGAAGATTGCTGCGCATTGGCTGTGCAGGTTCAATCAAACAGCCTACCAATATTTTTTTGCAAAGCGGTAAGCCGTGGCAAGTATTAACGGTAGTACTGTCACGGCGTGTGGCTGCCACGTTGCCCCCTTTTTCCTGTGGGACTGCCATACCCTCGTTGAATGAGCGGTGCAAAAGTGACTCCAAGCTGATGCAATTCATGCATGAGTGGAGAGGAATGAAGCAGTGATGAACGCCACCTGTGGATTTTTGGCCAGGCGGCCCGGCATGGCCCGAGGGTTAGAAACGGCTGAACCTTCCGCCTTCCCGCTCTCCCTTCGAATGTCATCCTGACTCGGAATCGGTTATGCCCATGGCCTGTAATTTCACTGTTCCACTTCAAAGTGTTTAATCTTCTGGTCAGCCATATCCTAGACAAAATGTGGAAGTTGAAATCGAGTGAGTGTCCAATACTTTTTGGTCGTCTGACTCCATAGGCGTTGAAGTTACCGAGCAGTTGGCGAAAGCGCCAGAGGCAGTACTTAGCAAGGTCCCTTTGGAGGCGCCGCTAATCTCTCGTCGCCATTCTCTTGGCATCCAGACTCGAGAGAAAGTTGGAGAGTTGTATGACATCATGTTCTCACGGCGTAGACTCCTCCAGACTGCGTCGTTCAAAAAGTCCTTAAGGTGGGCTGGAATGGTGGGTATCATTCCCCGTGCCATCCTTTGAACAGTCCATCATCCCATAAAGCAGAAACACGAGCTTTAATCCTTTGTGAGCACCATCCTTTTCACTACAATTGTCATAATTCAAGGGGCTTTCCAGCCAGTTTTTCTATTCACTAATATTCGCGTAATTTGCTACAAGGCTTTCATGGATACTGACAATATTCTCGATAGAACCAATCACATGCGGTCGCCTACGCAACAGCAACACCCGCAAAACCAGGCCCAACCCCCTGCCAGTACATCACGCCATCCACTGCTGCCATCCACTCAGGCTGGTCATGTTCAGTTCCTCCCTTCGAGTCCTCCAGGAGTACAAGCACAAGCACAAGCTCCGCAGGACGCGTCCGCAATGCGTGTTGGTAATATTCCTTACCCAAGCGCGTCCCACGTAGACAACATACTACTATCGTCATCCATAGCAAATCCGCCGCGACACTATCCACCATCGTCATCCATGGCAAGTCCGCTGCAACACTACCCACCATCCCCAGCCATAGGAAATCCGCTGCGACACTACCCGTCGTCGTCATTCCAGCCGAGCAACTATCCAGGACAATACGCATTATCTCAGCAGCCCTCGCCATTTCCAGCTACGCATGCACCAACCTATCCATACACACACGCTCGTGGATATGCACCGCACTTTCCTCTGGAATCTGGCCCGTATCAACAAAATCCGCTGGGCTTCCGACCCATGATACAGGCGCACACACCGCATAATACGGGTGGACCTCCTTATCCGCCTGGTGGTAATTTGGGAATGCACTCTACTGCACATAGTCCCGCAACTCACTCTCCACAATCTTCGCATCCTCCTCCTCCGGATCCTGCTTCACATAGCGTATCACAATACCAGCCTGTGCGCTACTCCAGCCCGTACACTCCTTACCGTTACGACCAGGCCTATCATCCAAACCCATACCAGTGGTACTACAGTCCACCTGTCCCGCCTGCATTCAACGAGGGAATTCCTATGCATTATCAACCTCAGTACTCAATAAACATAAACTTCCCGTCCCTGCAGGATTCTCCGCCCGAGTTGGAGCCACATTTTTCTCGAGTCTCCATTAATGATGAACCTATTTCACCTCCGCAGTCGACTGCTCCACCGGCGGCTCTGTCAGCAAGGCACCCACCTCAGGTTCCCCAGGCTGCGTCAGCAGGTCCCCCATCATCATCGGCTCCGGTATCAAATTCTCCCTTAATGTTCGCTCGCCCCGAATCTTATGCTCCTCCCTCATCACTGGCAACAGCTACTGCTCCATCTCGCCCTCAGTCTGAACGTCCGATTGTACGTCGAGCTTATCACCCCAATCCCCCCTCCCACAGATCCGAATGGGTCATGTGGATAGGGAATGTTCCAAGTGGGACCACCCATGACGAACTCTGGAGATTCCTGAAATGCCCTCCTCCCACAGGCAACGACCCGTTTGAGCCTGAAGACAACGGTGTTTCGTCGATTTTCTTAATCTCCCGATCAAACTGCGCATTTGTCAACTTCGATACGGAAGAGCACTTACGCCGCGCGATCGTACAGTTCAACGGGAAACAGCTCCATCCACATGAACGGCGGGGTCCACGACTTGTTTGTCGAGCACGTCGCAAGGAGGATGATCTGCGCGCTGGAGTAGGAGGGCAACGGGGAGTAGGCGTGCACACTCGCTATATTCGTGAGCAATCTCAGCAAGGACAAATGAATAAACAGGTTGCTCCAAGTGAAGACGACCAGTCATCCACTGGTCGCCGTTCGAGTATATCGAGTGAGTCAGGGCATCCGCTGGCTATGGCTGCGTCATTACAGTCAAGTGATGAGGAGGCTACCAGAGCCCGCCAAGGTTCGCAACCCGGAGATAGTGTCAAGGCTCAATCAAGTAGCTCCTATGCGTCCACGAACTCCAGCTTTCTGTCCCGGCATTTTCCGAAACGCCTTTTCATCCTCAAGTCTTTGACCCAGGTTCGTGTTTCTAGAGGATCACTAGTTCTGATTTGTGATTGATGCTTTGACCTTGTAGTACGACCTAGACTTGAGTGTTGAAAACGGATTGTGGGCAACTCAAAAGCATAACGAGGCCATTCTTGACCAGGCTTACCGCACTAGCAGCGAAGTTATCTTGATATTTAGCGTGAACAAGAGCGGGGAGTTTTACGGATATGCACGGTATGTTAAGTTCCATGTTTCTTCCCAGTGCTGACTCCCTTGACACCCAAGGATGGCTGGTCGGATATTGAAGGGCGAACACAGAGTTTCGTGGGCGTCGCATGCAGATCCCTCGGCGACCTCTGTGTCCTCGTCCCGGCGCGAGCCTGACGGTTCTAGCCCACTCGTTAACAGCGATCAGTCTTTCTTCACGCCATCAGAAAACCGTCTCGTCGAGGAGTCGCCAATGCCTTTCACTCCACATTCTGGAGGGACCTCGAGCAACAAACCTTCTCCTATGGAACCTCACCGATCATCTGCACCAGCTGCACTCGGGCCTCGTCCAGGAGGGGAATTTTCAGCAGAACCTCCAGCTAGGAAGTTCAGCCTCCGCGAAAGCGGGAAGGCTAGGTCAGCTGCTGGATTGATATCCAAGGGTTTTATAAATGCGACTCCCGAAATTGTGCTCGATAAGAATGCACCAGGCCGAGCGGTACGGAATAAGGGGAGCACGGATGGCACGAAGTCGGTGGTATCTGCGTTGCAAGCTGTGGAGGAAGAGAATAACAGTATAAGTAGCGATGATGGCGACGCTGGGGAAGAACAACCGAAGGATGATGTGGGGCCACCGATGGCAAAAAACGCTGGGAATGATGAACAACAGGCTTGGGGGCAGCCGTTCAAGGTGGAATGGCTCTGTACTGACCGACTTCCTTTCTATTGCACTCGACACCTTCGAAATCCTTGGAACCAGGACCGTGAGATTAAGGTCTCGCGGGATGGTACAGAGGTTGAACCAGGGGTGGGTCAACAGCTTTTGGAGCAGTGGAGGACGCTCGCTGCTGCTCCGACGGCGATGGAGACGAGCAAGCCGTCCGCTGCGGTGGATCAACGTGCGACCAAGCCCGCGTCGACATCCCCAATGGCAGCGGTAAACCCAGGAGAGGGTGGGAAATCCTAATGATCTACACGCTTTACACGGTCTTGAGGACCACAGCACGCGCTAATCATCAAATCATTATACATAGACATACACCATTCATTTGACTCACTCATTCTCATCTTCATCCATCATTTACGACCACAAGATACTTGGATATTCACGCAACAAGAATGGTCTTTTTTCTTACTTTAGGTATACATGGGAGTGGGGCTTGTGGGGTTTGTTACTTATCCTTGGTTTAGGGCATGTTTGTAATGGTACTTTCCGATCACTATATCGATATCCTGAAAATTATGATACACGTTTATGATATGTCAACCCAGTCCCCCATGCGTAGGCAGATCTTAGACCTTGGCTTGAAATCGGAAGTTGAAGGAGAACGGTCGTTGCTTTTCGTGATTAACGTAGTGACAATCTGTGACAAATCGCACGATATCAAGTTCCGCTTTTTTTGCTTGTCCTCTTCCGTCATGCGATCTCAACTGTGCCAAGTACTTACTACATCGCTGCCAGTGGGCAGCCCGAGTTCTCGTAACGCGCACGACACGGCGGAACCGTGACAGGCTTACCGTATAGCGAGCCCCGATCGCCCGACCAACCGCTCTCAGGAAATCTCTTCCTCCGTGTCAAGTCTTAGCAGAAGAATTAGCAAACTACAAGCGGTCTATGATGATCCCCAATGACTACACGCCGAGGGTGAGCCAGGACCCAGTACGCCCTTTCAAACTCACACTTGGGTTTTATGGTCATGACATTCTTTTGATCTCAGGCCAGCCAGCTGGTATACAAGCTTTCTTGGTTAGTTCAATGAGATTGCAACAGTAGATTCCCGAACAATTTTGACGTTCCAGCTGGAGATAATCCAACACCCATACCTTGGTAGCTCCGTGCCCATCGCGGCTTCAAGCGGCGCATAATCCCTCAGGTACGTGTGCAGCAATCAGCGCAGACGCAGACCATTATGCAAACCCAGCCCTGAGCGTGCAGTACGTACTAATGTATAGTATGTAACAATGTAGACACAGGTCGCATCTAGCGATCCATCGTGACAGAGCCCATCAGATCTCACACACCATCCTGTGCTATCGAATCGTGCCAAGCCCTGACCCAATCCGTCACTTGCCCCGCAAGCAACGTGCCCTCTTCGTCTCGCTTGTTCATGTCAACACCTAGCCTACCTTTCCTACGCATTTCCGCTTTCATCTCGCGGCCCAGCGACCATGCCTCCTCCACAGCAGAAGCCCAGTCGCCAGCCTCATAAGCCACCCGAGAGAGTTCGATTCCGACTCCTTCCCGTGCGAGCAGCAGCTTCAGACCATGCTCTTCTACAAAGAGCGGACGTGCAACATAAACGAAAGGCGTGCAGGAATCGACGCACTCCGAAACTGTCCCGTATCCCTTTAGAGAGGTCATTAGCCAAGAAAACGATCATGATGATAGAACGCACTAGTTTCCCGAGCAGAACGTCTGCAACAGCTGTCAGATCGGGCATGTAGACGTATTTCGGGGCGACGAAAAACCCATCGGGAGGTTTTTCGTCTGTTCCGTTCTGCCCCCAATTTGATACTCCACACACAATCGCGATCCAGGACGAGTCTGGTAACAGCCGTGTATCGAAGTCATCTACAGCATGGTCGAGCATTATGTCCGAAACGGAGGGAACGAGAGTATCGAGGTGTGAACGGGTGATGTTGTTCTTGAAACCAGACTCTGTTTTGATTAACATCGCGCATAAGTTGTCTAACGTAGGGCTAGGCTCGGGCTTGATGACAGGAAGGGCGTTGCAACAGCGGCATGGTGTGTCCATTTTGCAGAGAGCGTCGCTGCAATGAGGGATCTTTGACGCTCGCGGGCTATCATGGATCTGCCGTAGCTCCGCAGGAGAATCGAGTTGAGGTGTTCTGCATCCTGGACTTGAGTGACCCGTGCTGCTCCCGCGACTGGAAGTCGGCCTCTGGAAGACCTGTCCGCCAAATGAAACAATTAGAATCTTCGTCTCATCCGGATTGTGTAGATGTTCAGGGACACCAAGCGAAGAAAGAAATCGTGATCGACCGATTGGGGAGTAAACTGTGTCTGGCCCTTTGCTAATACCACGCACGAGAAGGGGAGCTTGGATGATGCTACGCGCAAACGGTTTCTTAGGATGTGAATTGGCGAAAGGTATCGAAGAATGGAGTGCGTGTGTGGTGGGTTTCTGGACAAGATGAGCTACAACCTCATCTAGGAGTGTATTACTGCTCTGGTTAGTCCAGGGTGGCGCTGGTAACGACGGGAAGATCGAGAACGATGGAATAGGTATGCAGCCAGGAAGTCGAACAAGAAGGTCCGCGCAGCGGTAGCCATAATATATTTGTTGAACCAAAGGCTTAAGCTCTTCGTCTGAGATCGGATAGTCCGGAGTGTGGTTATCAATCGAAAGTTCATCTCCTAGAGGTGCGTCGTCTTGGTCTACAAATTTTGTTGAAAGGAAGCTGTATACAGAGTCGAATGTAAAATTTGAGATGAGGATAGAAGGCAGCCCTGAGACATTTGCGGCAAGACTGGATACTTGATAAGGACAAGTGTCTATCGCGATGCCAGGGGATTCTGAGCTCACCATCCAAGGAAGGCAGCATCGCTAAGAACGCAGTCGGCCTGTATGTCGAGGAGCCACTGTTTCTCTTGCTCCAGAAGAGATTCCTTGCGTGCTAAAAAGGACTTGAGAGCTTCGGCACTCCTGTGACGGTCAACCCGGTATCTGATGGTCTAACAGTTAACGGAATGAGTCTATAAGTCGGCACCACTCACGCCACGGGCTGTACAACGACTGGGTCGATCTCGGCGAAACGATAGAAGACCCCGAGACTAATGCTGTCGCTGAAAACATGCTTTGGAGCAGACGAGATGATGTGTATCTTCATCCGAGAGTCGAGGTTAATGAGGTGGCGAGCGAACGCGGAGACCCTTGTCGCATGGCCGTAGCCTGTAGAAGAAAAGAAGTGAGGGATCTTCCGAATTGCTAGACAACGATGAATGCGTACCATGTCCCGAGCAATAGTACGCGAAAACGAGTGGCCCCTTCATGATGTAGAATGGTGAGCACTAACTCTACTACACGTCAGGTCTTTATAGATATCATACTCGGCGCTAGCCATCCTAATGGATAAATGCAGAGCGGCAGATATGGTGGCGCTTAGACTGTTAGCGCCAACCTATTAGCATCTTGGCATATTCTAGGTCTATGCAATGTGAATGAATGACGTTCAGAATTGCTTGGAAATCCCAAGTTGTATCACTGCCACGCGACGAAATCAAACACACACCAGGCTAGTAGGCCCTGACTGGAATCATTTTTACGTCGACGGTTAAAGATCTGAGTCCTCTGATTGGTGGGAAGACTAGAAACTTGACATGTTCTCGCGCTGTTCCTAAATTTTGGCGGGCAAGCCTATCTTGAGTTATTCAGCTTAGCTTTAGACGCGGCCGTAGTATGTAGAGCGTACGTGAGCAGCCTGGAAATCGCAGAACATGCTGTCCTCGAGGCTTCATCCAATTGTTGCCTCTAAGCACTCGTGTCTCTTAATTACCATACGTCAGAGGAATCTTCAGTTGGAAAGTAATCACAAGCTTCGCCTTGACTGGTAACTTCAACTCAGACACTCTGTGATGAATCATCGTATGATGTTAACGAGTACCACCTCCGGCTGGAATATACATTCCGACAAGAGATTGAACTCGCAAACATCTTACTGGATGTATCCGCTAGGGCCTGCGAATTAACCTGATCATTGTACAATTCACTGCTTGTGCGAGACGATCGAGGGCAAAGCGACATCGTGGATCAAGTCGAAGTAGTGATGAAGATAGATCAACAATACAATACACAATATCAATTGATAGATTATTAGTCAGCTCGTTCCTTTATGCCATACTTCGGTGACGCCAAGTCTTAAACTACGAACTGTGTTCGGACGGTATCGGGATGTGGGAGAAGTAAGCGAGTGTGAATCGATGCCTTGTCATGCGTCGGACACGTTTTTCTGCGCAGGTTGGTTCCTTACGTTCCGTCACAAAGATCACCGCGTGCAGAATTGGAATCAGATTTCATTTGAAAAAATTTCAACTTGACGCGCATGACATGTACAAAAATTACGTTGTCCTCCTGTTTGAATTTGTACAGCTGACCGACCAGCTCGCTTCATGTGCTGGCATAAATTACGTTACAAGCTTGTGCGCAATCGTGTCCGGGTTTCGGGGAACGACACGGCAAGGAAGAGATACAGGGTGGCTGATTTATGTCATCGGTTAGCTCACGGTACTCCCTTGGATGGAATAAGATACTTACAAAGATAGTCCAGTGGACCATTGGAAGATAGGGTCTACTTCTTTTCCTTCTTTGTCCAATGGTCTCATAAAGCGGAAAGTTGCCAGCAGAGATACTATAGAAATCCACAAGGAAGCATCAGCAAAGTACCTTCCGACACATACTCGGCGCCCGAAGCCGAAAGGAAAGTCGACAGTGTCGTCGTTCAATTGACCATCAGCCACAAAGAACCTCTCTGGTTTGAAGTCATAAGGGTTCGGGTACTTCACTTCGTCTTTTGACATGGCCCTGTAGCAGTCGCCTTAACGCAACTCGAGACTAATAAGTACCACAACGTACCAAATATTGCCCATAACGATTGCGCCTACGTGATGGTTAGCATCGAAGTGGTAAGATATAGAAAGTACCAGACCTTTGGGGATGTAATGATCGTTGTACACGTCACTATCCGTGGTGTAATGGGGCAAACCTGTTTCGTCACATGCAAATGTAAGATCCTGACATACGATTCAAAAGATCAACCCACCAAGAGGGAATACTGGGTGCCATCTGAGTGTCTCGCGCAAGACTGCTTCCACATACGGCAACGAAGATCGGTCTTCAAAGGTAGGAAGCTGCTCCGTGCCTATAACTGCGTCAATCTCTTCTTGTGCGCGTTTCTGTACATCTGGATAGAGCATCATTGCAAGAACAAAGACAGCGAGTGTTGACGCAGTCTGGATATCCTTCAGTTCGTGGGAAACATGTTAATGTAGATAGCGGGACCGACCGTCTCAACTCCAGCTAGATGCGAGCGTGTTGTAGTAATGTCATTCATGAAAATAAACCGGATCATACCAATGAATGCTGTAGCAGAAGACGACTTCAACGCAAGCTCGAATTCGTCCGCATTATCGCGCGCTTCTAATCGCTTAAAAGACTCCGAGATCATACAATGATTCGAAGTTGCAGTCATCTATGCCTCATGTTGATAGGATTCAATCTTATTCGGGGCATAAATGCTTACTGCGCGTTCTCGTGCATAGTGGAACGGGATATCGACCATGGCGGCGGCATTCTTTTGCGATTGGATAGCAAGCCTTTTAAAATTCGCTCCAGGAAACCAAGAAGGCAGTTTCAGCACTACGCTAAGTTAGAGATAACTTTCTGGAGACGCAGACTGATAAGAACTTACGAAAGGGAAAGGTCTCCAAGATGGCTGAATTCTGGGGACTTGCCACCTCCAAAAAGACCTTGATCGCCTTGTCAGCGGTAAGTAAAAGCGGGTCGTCATTCGTCTTGGCCTCGTAATCATATACAGCAGACATGATGACGGAAGAGGCGAAGCTGAGGTTACCACGTTTTTGTCATAAAGCTTCCCGAAAGATAACTATTACTTACAGTTCAATGTGGTCCTGGTAGCGCTCGGGTGCTTCCATGATGCTCCGCAACATCTGACGGGCTTTGCGAAGTTGAATAGGTAAGTAATCTTTTACCGCCTTCGGTCGGAATGATTGATGGAAAATTCGCCGATGCAATCTCCATTCGTCAGAATACCTTAACTGCGCACTGTTAAACTCAGATCCCATTCTATGAGAGTGTCAGATATATATAGCATGTTGGATGTCGGTTCCTTACGCCTTTGTACTAGAGATTGGTGGCCTATCAGAATAGATGCTAGAGCGATGTTCTAGCAGTGCCTTGGCGACTTCCTGCGATTGTAGAACAATGACGTGCAGTCCGAATAGCTTACAGTAGACGATGTCCCCTTGAAAAAAGTAAGGATGTTTATTTCTTGGAAAATTCATAGACTCTACCGCGTGTCGATGCCCACTGAGTGAAGCTAACCCATGGCTGACTGCCGTTAATGTCGAGCAGGTTACCTAGCACCGGCAAGCCCTTGGGGCCAGGGGGAAAGGAAACATTGGATGAACTTTTTCGTCGAACTCGGTGAACGGCTAGAAAGAGGCATATGGTGGCAGAAAAAAAGATCATGAGAGAGGGGGACATCTCGGACAATGATAAAATCCACGCTTCGCAAGCAGCTTTAATATCTTCGAAGCATCCCATTTGAGTCTAGAAAAAAAAAATTGGCGCCACAAGCATTTTGAAACCATAACCTCCTGGGACAGGCAATCAAGTGCCCAGATCCTATCATAACGGGCTTGCACTCACGACAATGGATGAAGGAAAGGCTAGGTCAAGTCTCACAAGGAGTTTTCCCGATATGTGTATTTCCTGTTGACAACATACTTGAATTAAAAGTGATACGTCAGTGAAAGTGACACCATCTCCCACGAGACATCCCTGCGAGTCCCTGTAATGGCGCTGCTGTCAGCTGGCTGAGCTTGACACTTCATCAAACGGACAAGCTACTTACGATGACCCACTTGAACACAAGTAGCAGATAAAAACCGAGATTATGGCAAAGTAGATGCGCGTGGCGAAAGGGCGGTGCAGACGCGGAAACTTGACATTGAAGTACTACTATCGGTTGCTGCTCATTGATCTTGCCGAAATGAGTGATAACTGATGATATGATTATCCCAGGAAGACGACACATTCGGTCTACGCCGAGTAATAACACGAGCTCGAATGAAACCGGACTGATATGAATCGAGTAATGAAACCTGCAAGATTCGTTTTAGATCATAGTTAGCCGCCACAACTGAACTCTACCCAATTGCAAGTACCAATTAGGTAGCATTGGAGCTTCGTGTTATTGCAAATTTGTTGAAAGGGAAACTTGGTAGGTGTCGGCTGAACTTGTGCGGAAATGGCTCAGTGAGCCGCCACTAGCTAGTCTGCCTCACATTTAGCCACTAGCAGTAATGTTGAGGATTCTCACGCCTCACGTGAATAAACAGAATGTAATACACACAACCGTGACACGCCTTCAATTGTCCTCATGGTGAGTCGTGTGACGCATCGTGGTCCTTCGATTCGAGGCATTTCGGCCAGCTACTAGTAGTCTCTGGTTTCATCGTATGATAGACAACCAAGCTCCCCACTTTGTGCCATTCGAAGTAAGCGCTATGCACATCCACCAGCAGCTTCCGACGACATTACCAGACGATTTGACCGAACGTCCAGCATCAGTGCCTTTGGTGGATCGATCGGTTCTCCAGTTGGCATCTAGAGATGTCAAAGCTCTCAGGAAGTCTCGCGTGGCGAGCGAATCGACGATATCGATGACAGGAAAACAAGCCGTCGCTCCTCTTGATCTGATGGGAAATTTGAAGCGAGCAGAACCATCCGTTGTCAAAACGAGAACAGGAAGCGTGTTGTCCAGAGGCTTCATCCTGAAAACCGATTATTACCCGTCTGGTTCGCTTGATTCTCATTGTTTGCTGTGAAGTCAGTTCACAACGAGTTTAATAGGCCGAGCTCTTGATCTCGACTTGAATGTCCATGGCGCTCCCAACTTCAGGGCATCACGGCCAGACAACACAAACGTTTTCGGAGTTGCTCAACCCCGCACACAGGGCTTGCGAGCGATTCTCTCCGTCTTGCGCTGTCGCCCTGGTACTACCAGTCCGTCTCATGTCGTCTGGTTTTCTACGCGGGAGGAACCGATCGGTACGTTTACCTCGCAATCTTCAAATCATCATCATGGCCCAACTTAATACATTGAATTTCGCACGTCTTATTCCTGATTATGGGTGATGCATTTGTTCTTCTGTCTCTCTTGTGTCTCTTTTAGTGTATATATCAGGACGACCCTTCGTCTTGCGCGATTCCGCTGAACCAAGAAGAACTCTATCATTATCCGATCGCGCTGAAAATCTAGAAGCCATAGAAGAACGTTTGAAAAACGACATTTTACAGGAATCAGCGAAGTGAAACCGATCTGATATCGCTTGTTGGTGACAGGACTAATTCTGTTTGACCAGGCATGGCGGCCTAATATTAACTCACAATGAATTGCGTGAGCAATACAATATTTTTTCCTCCGTCAGATGTTGAATGTTAACTATAACAGCTGCCGAGAGTGGGGACGGCGCCGTTTTGCCTACTTGGACTCATGTTGACAATGTTAACGTAAGAACATCACGAGAACTCTGGGACGAAATGCGTGCAGATGGATGGAATGTGGAGGTATGTTTATGCGGGTTTTTGTCTATTCTCCTGATGTCAGTTTTCGCTTTATACTCCTTTCATCGTAGTATCACCGGTGTGTTGTTTATGCGTCATGGCGCCCGGATCACATTGCTGATATATTATTTCAGTATCCCTATATCCCCCGACCGTCCCATAGAAGTGAGCACGCCATAGTTCTAACTATGGCTTACTGCTTACACCACCCAGGACAACTACCTAGATGCATACCTACGGGTCATCAAAAACACAGATCCTGTACGAAGTGCCCTTGTATTTTCTTGCGGTATGGGTGCCGTTCGGACTACATTTGCTATGGTCGCTGCCGTGATCGTCAGGAGGAAGATGCTGCTCGCTAGGGGTTTAGAAGATCCATACCCGAGTAGGTCATCTTTCTTGAGCAATCTGGGGAGCGGATCCTATAAGGCGGGTAACAGTACCCCCGGCATCAGTACGGTAAGTTCGCGATCTTTTCTTCGTACAAATCTCTTGACACATATTTGTTAGCCTACAAATCAGGTATGACGCCCGTACGTCATTCGTACTAGAGTGCTGATGAACTTGGTATTTTTAAAGGCAGCCACTGATATCAAACTAGCTCAAGCACTGGAAAATGCCAGTGCACAACAGGACCAAAACAAGTCACTTCTAAGACTGACATATGTCTTGCAGCAACGTACGTATCACCGCGACCTTATCTCTGGGAAATCACTTTATTTTTCGCAGATCTCCATTCGCAGTCTGTGATTGCCTTGCTCATGGCGCAACCCGTACTATTGGAGAACTTGCGCAAAGCGCACCAAGGCAACTATGGAGTGATATTGAGTCTACTTGGGTGTTTAGACCACGGCTTACAGGCTAAAAGACTGGTGGATCGTGTAATCGATGCCTGTAGGTGCACCGTCGTGCTTCATTCCAGTGCCTTAGATCTCGTGCCTTTAAATGACATTGTTGTATAATGGGAGTTAGATGCTAATCATGTCTCTATTCCTTAGGTGATCATGTCGCAAATCTCCGGGAAGACATCCTCACCTACAGGGTCAAATATTCACTCACAACGGCCGATAGTGACGAAAGCAAACGCGAAGATCTTTTATCCAAGGCTCGGAGGGCGCTAGAGCAATAGTACGTGGTTTGTTGTGGCTATATCGTTTGACAACTATCTTCTGATACCCACTAGTTTCTTCATGATTACCTTCGCGAGTTATGTTGATTCTGTGGAGGACTTTGAGATAACTTTTTCGGATTGGCTGAAGGTTCGTTATTCTCAATAATTGATAGAATGTCCTCCGATTGCCACATTAACGACTTAATCGTTAGGCGAGAACAGAAATTTGGAAGTGAGCTATCCTCAGCATATCAATGACTCTAAAAACATCGAATGACAACGACCTACTACGTGATTACAGTCAAGTCATGTTTCTCCGCAAGACATACGGCTCCAGACTCAATATTTTTGCGCCCGTCAACGATCTCTCTCTCCTGTCGAGATCGGGAACAGAAGATAAATCTCTGGTTGCTGGACAGAAGAATGATGTAGAGATCGCCGGGGGTCAGCTGCTCGGCGATGAGTATAGCGACCACGTTGTCAAGGTTCGCTCTTTGAATAATACGTACCACTCAGCCTTATCAATTGCCGCAGAATCGAAGCGGAATTATTTTGCGAGAGAGGTATGTTAGCACCACGCGTTTTCAATGTGTTTGACTTCTTATGTCTGTCCAATAGCACACTTCTTAAGTCAGACCAATGGCTTTCAGAATCTCACCGCGTGTCCAATTCAGTCCGCGGAGCTATCAACTTTCGTAACATACCCGGAACTAACATATATGCGAGCGGCCAACCAACCGAATCCGCAGTCGATGAGGTGGTTCATCGTGTCAGAGAGGAGCACCCTGAGGCCAACAAAGTGGTGTGGGTGACATTGAGGGAAGAGCCTATTGTCTATGTCAATGGCGCGCCTTATTGTTTAAGGCGCGAGCGCTTCTCCCTCCGGAACATGAAAGGTTTGTGCGCCCAGGTTTTAGCTTTGATAATATTTCTGAAGGACTGGACTGCTACAGATTATGGAGGAATTTCTGCATCGCGACTAGAGGTTTTAGAAGAGCGTCTAAAAGATGACGTCCTTGCAGAGCTTGAAGCATTCGGGGGAAGGTGCGTCTTTGTTTACTCGCAGTTCCAAATCTTAATTTACATCTCCGGAAATACAATGAAGGTTGCTTCTTCACACAGAGACCCCAGATGGATCTGTGATTCCCATATGGGAAGAAGTACAGTCTTCGGATGTCGCAGTACTCAAGGACATTATGGCATCCCGCAAATCTAGACATGGTTTGGCTCTTCAATATGTTCGGATCCCGATCACATCCGAGCGTCCTCCTGATTTCGCGGACATCAGTGAGCTCATGGACCTTGTCCTCCGCACAGACTCTTCCAGCACGGTTATGGTTGTCAATTGCCAGCTTGGGCGAGGAAGGAGCACTTTAACTTCCGTGAGTACTGGCGGAAGCGAAAGACTGTACTATTGATGTTCTTGCAACGCAGGTGTTGATTGTCCTCATTCAACAATGGCTGAACGACAGCAGGGCACTTTCTCAGTGGTCGCCTCGAAGGGAGTCTCGCTCGTTGTCGATGTCGATGACTTCTGATATGTTTCACGACGAGCCTGCAAATAAGCGCCATTCATATCAAGTCATCAATAGTACGTCATTAGCCTTTCCTGTTGAAGAATACTACTGAGACTGAGATACAGATCTCCTTCGAATCGTCCGGAAAGGTCCTGCAGTTAAGAACACTGTTGACGAGGTCATAGATCGATGTGCGATCGTTATGAATCTCAGAGACTCTATCGAAGACGAGCGTGTTTTGGCTGAGAAAACGGCTGACGAGAAGCAAAAGCGAATTCATACCTCGAAAGGTAAAGATAACGTTTTCTAATTCTATCCTATTATTGAACGGACCAAGGGATGCATAATTTGCGACGCTACTTTGAGCTCATTTTGTTTCAGGCGTATCTGCGATCTACTGAGCCAGATACAATGCAGTCATTTGAGACTTTCAAGAGTTTCATTGAGAATCGCCCAGGTAATGAGATCATTCTTACCCCCTACAGTGTTTCACTTCTCAATATGGCATAGTCATCAAAACATTCGAGAAAGAACTCATTGCGGAAGGCTTGCGCGCCCTCAAGCCACTCGAGCGAGCGGATGTGAATGAAAGTTTAGCTCGTCCTGACGAAGTCAAGCAAGTGGTAGTAAACCGATCTGGCAGCATTCTTTCTGCTTCTACCATTCTCAAGAGCGACTTCTTCTGTAATCTTCAAAAGATGTCGCTCCCTGAGTGCGTCCTTTCGCATTTAAAATGAAGCGTGAACTGAAATGATTTCATCATGTAGGAGGATCGAAGGCTCTCCTAACTTCCGTCGTGTGCCACTGACGTTGAAGCTGGCTTCTTCTCGGGCTTCTTCTCCTATAGATCCAATTAATGAGAAGATGGTGTGCGGCAGGTGTGTTCTCTGAGAGCTAACACTCGACGTTCGCTGACTATGTTCTGCAGCGGAATGCCTACAGTTCAAGGGTAGGTTTGTAGTGTGTTGATGGAATCAACTCTCACTGCGTCGTGTCTATAGTTTGCGGCGAGCGCTAGCACGCGTCGACGCTGATCCGCAAGGTCACGGCATGGTGTACTGGACATCCCTACGAGAGGTGAGGCTAGGAATGTTGATGTTCGCTTCATCATAGCTGAAGCGAAATAGGAACCAGTCCTCTATGTTGCAGGCCGCCCGCATGTTTTGCGAATCGTGGACAAGCCACTTGAAAACGTAGAGTGAGTGCTTATGGACTCCATCAGACAGCAGGCTGATGTTGTGCAGAGCAACTGGTGTGACAACAGCCATGGTGGAGGCTATGGAGGAACGTTTAAAGAAGGATGTCATACGTGAGGTCAGAATGGGTGATGGACGTATCCTTCTGCATGATGAGATTGAGGAGCGGCCTGGCGTGTTCGCTATCATACCCATATGGGAGACGGTGGACGAGGATGATATCATGACCCCAAGAGATGTTTTCGATCTAATGGCTAAGGAAGGGTTCAAGGTCAGCGCGACATTCTTAAATTCTTAGGTCTGCCGTTGCTGATTATATACGACAGATCAATTATGGTCGAGTGGCTATCGTGAGGAACTAGGCTTTCGTATGAAACCAGCGCTCATTGGCATTTGCAGACCGACGAACAAGCGCCGTTACCTGATGCTCTGTCGCAGCTACTGGAACGTGTCCGGTCCGGATACGCGGAAGCGGACGACTTCATATTCAATTGTCAGATGGGCCGTGGTCGTACAACCACGGGGATGGTTACAGCCTGCTTAATATCGACGACAATGAATTGGCAGGGCGAAGAGAACTATATTGAGGGACAGGAAGATTCCGATTCTGTTGAATACGACTCCATTGATGGTCCCTCAGAGGAACAAGCTTACCGGCAAGGTCTGATTGCCAGTTAAACTTGAGTATTGCATGGCTGATGATATGTTGCGATAGGGGAGTACAAGACTATATTGCAACTTGTCGGCGTTTTGTCTCACGGCAAGATTGCGAAGCGCCTGACGGACCGTGCCATTGATCTTATGCAAGACGTGCAGAATCTTCGCAAGTCAATATACGAGTAAGTGAAACAATTGTATCATGCCTTGTTCTGGCGCTGATGGTGAGCATAGCTACAAACTCAAGGTAGAGGCCCTGGAAAAGGGAAGCGCGAAGCAACGGAAGCTGATGAACGTTGCGGTAAATTACTTGTGAGTTGTTTCCATGTGTTGTCCACATAGCTACCTGATGCGTGCCAACTATACGCAGATATCGCTATGGCGCACTGATCGTGTTTGCTAACTATCTCATTGAAACACGGGAGACGCAGGGCGGGGAGACGAGAGAGTTTTCGGATTGGCTTAGAGAACACAGAGAAATTGCGAAGCTGCTTGGGAGAAGGTCATTGGACTGAGGATGGGCGCTCGCACCGCGATAACGATGACTTATAGCATGTCGCACAGGCTTTTTGTTTCCATCATGTATATGTACCTTGCTGCGTGCGTTGCACCGCATGGAGCCCGTTGATACGAAATGGTCACACTGTCACGGTGTTGTCACGACACCACTGCCACCGCGGTGGTTTCATCAATCAGTTGCCGCTCTGCTTTTTTCCAGACTTTCCTTTCATTCACATTTACCTGCGTCGTTGTCAATTCCCTCTTCGTACGACACACCCCCAAACGGCGGTGACGATACCTCCTACGACGTGCTAACCTTGAAAAATACCATAGAGACCTCTCATTAATCTTCGTGTCACACGATAGACCACCGCTTGAGCCCGCACGATGAAGAGTGCAATGAAAGGCGCGACATCGCGATGTCTGCTACTTCTTGTAGTAGCGTCTTGTTTTTTGCTTTCAGTTGCACATGCTTCACATCAGCTACTTGAAGAGCGAAAGCCTAATCTTCATGTGCGTCAGATACAAACTATATCTGTACCTCCCGTGGGGGCCACGACTACAACCCCCACAACCACGGCACCCACCACAACCCCTACAACCACAACACCGCAGACGACGTCAACACCCTCAACTTCCTCGACGCCTCCTACCACCACCCCGACCCAAACGTCGACTACGCCACCGTCGGCCCCCACCACCACCGCTCAGACTACTTCCACACCACCTTCCCAGACCACTGCCACCACCCCGACCACAGCTCCCCTTCCATTAACCACCTCGGTACAAGTCACCACCAATTCTGCTGGCCAGCCAATTACCAGCACAATTGTCATTACACCCACATCCAGCGCGAGCCCGTCGAGCACAGAATCTTCTACTAGCGGTAGTAGCTCTAGTGGCCTTGGCACAGGCTCCATTGTTGGTCTTTCTGTAGCGGGTGGTGTTGCAGTCATTGGCATCATCTCATTCTTTATTTGGAAGTTTACCAGAAAACGCTTCGCAGACTTTGATGACAGTACGTTTCCTGATTTGTGACTTGTAAATTCATCATGACCTCACTATTTAACTAACGTATCAGATGAAGCAATCAAGTGGCCAGAGCTGAACACCCATGGCTCTGATATTCACGCGTTGCCAACCAAATCTACGGGCCGGTCAGGTTTCGGTGCAGAAAATGAATCCGAGGTGAACCTCGCACGTGCACCTAGCCCTGGCGGATACGCCCATTCCGTAGCCGCCAACTCGCTTCCTGAAACCTATACAAGTTCACCAGACCCATACGCCGTCCCTCCCCTCCCACACCTCAATCCCAACCAGCCCTACCACGACGACCCTGGGACCTACGGCCAGCCAGGCTACTACGATCCATATCGTGGCCCCGTGCCCAATACGTTTGGTGATGGTTTCTCAGATGGCCATACTTCAGAAGCCATCCAGATGACGCGAATGGCTCGGACCAGGAGTCCGGGTCCACAGATGGGGTATGATGTGCAAGGTCGTGCGTCCCCAGGTCCGCAGGCGGCCATGGGGTACGCTCTTGATGGGCGGTCGGCAAGCCCCGCAATGGGTGCTGGCAGGGTATCACCTGGCCCACAAGCCGCATATGGATACGGGCCGCGATGAGTACTTCTCGGGGACAATGCGGACGAGGGGACACAAGGACAAATACGAGGATAGGACAAAGCTGCTGGATATTTGCTAGATGGTCATGAGGGAATTTTGTGTGGATGAAATGCTAATACAAGGCTGCTGCCGACTCGCCATGGACTTGCTGCGATGACTTACCGACTGCAACGGACGGTTTTTGGTTTGCCATTATGTCACATTCCAACACTTGTCTACGATATCTGCATTGCCTTGGGTCTATTTTTGTTATGCGTTTCATCTAACGCTTGGGTTTTATTTGCCGCGTTCCGCATGATCATCTTGATTGTTCATGCACAGACTACTAGCCCTCGGACTTGTGTCAGCGCCACAATCATCATATTATTGTCAACTACATCATGCTTTCGGTATATCTATCTCTCCATCATTTTATTAAGACGCTCGCTGCAGCCCTTTATTTTTTTATCATGTGCTATACCGTCCATCAAATCCGTATCCAATGAATACAGATAAGAGATTTCAAGCGTACTGTGATATGATTGCGTGATAAAGCACGAGGAACTGTAGCTCGATTCATCCTTGATAAGTTCCTTCTACATATGTAACGAAACAAGCAATGGAAAAAAATCTGCTCCCGGCTGCAGAGGTGGCAAAGCACTAAATATGTCGAACAGCTTCCGCCCATGTTACACACTGCTGCTAGTCACTAGTGATCATTAGGAAGGTGTCAATGAAAGTACACGCAACATCCCTTTTACTAGGTAGGAGATATCACTGTGGGAAGTAAAAACACTGAAAACCAGGGTATAGAATCCTGAAAGTCAACGTTCAAAATACTGACTTTCAGGGTTTTGTGCATTATGACCGCAGTCGTAGTCAGAACAAAAAGTTAAGCTATGCCAGAATTCAGTGTCTAGAGCCCTGAAAGTGACATTTTTCAGAGTCAAAAACACTGACATTACTAATGGTATTGTTTCGCAAATAAATTCACAAATCAAAAAAATACAATTAAGTGGGGTTGAACTCACAACCTGCGAAGCCCAGCAAACACCACGGAGAATTCCGGCTGACACACAACCCGTTGAGCCATAAGGCCTTTAGAAAGTATGGTAAGACGTAGCATATAAGTCACTCGCGCGGACTTAGAAAAAAAAAGACAGAAGACAATAATACCTTATAGAATAATTTCATCACATAATTCAGTGTTTTAAGTACTGACAGCACTGGCCAAGTGAACACTGAAAAATCAGTCAGTGTTTTAATCACTGACAGCACTGGCCAAGTGAACTCTGAAAAATCAGTCAGTGTTTTAATCGCTGACAGACGTGAACACTGAAAATAACAGGTTTTTTTTCCAGTGTCTACAACACTGGGATTTGTCATTCAATGTTTCTCACACTTACTTTCAGGGTATTTACTTCCCACAGTGTATATATGATAATTAGTAGTCTGAACCAAAGTAGTATGTACTGTTGACTACGAGATCGTAACGGCGCTCGAACGCGCCAGTCCCCGACACGCTGAGAATTCGAATCACGCCATCTCATGATTGTTTGCTAATTTTATATATTGAACAGTCCCACAACTGCTGATATGACATTTATCACTGCTGGCGGTGCAGTATCTTTCTATCCCGACCTGACGAGGAACTATCATGCAGTAAAGACCATGACTGGAGAAGGCGTCTTACAAGGGCAATGACTAGGAAGCATTGGAGGTGATAGATTCGATATTCATCCCAACATGACCTTTCTTAACGGTCCATGCAACTCTCTATGCCCCGCTCTGTGGCACCATGTGTCGAACCACAAAGAATATGCTGTGGTTGACTGGGACCGACGTTTTTCGGTCAAATCGATGCTTTACAACAACGATGTTGAATGGCGCTTGAACGACTATTGCTTCAATTCAAAGTGTTTATTCAATATTGATGCTATGGCTGAGAACGAGGACATTCCTCCAAGGATCATGCCTTACAGTGCGCAGAGCGTGAGAGAACAATCAAGGCAGATCGAGGATCATGAGCCATGTTCAGCTCGACAGCCACTACCATGTTCAGCGCGACAAAGTTATCGTCTACCCTTCTGCTTAATACATCTTTCCCAGCTTCTATCCCTACGTCCGCTAGCCCTCGCAAGTCCAAACTCCAACGATTCAAAACCTTATGGGCGTGTTGTAAGTGTCATTATATTCATTTCTGCCTTTATTTATAACCCACCGTCTTACCTCTGATGGCTATGATCTCCTCTCACAAGTTACTCCCCATCTTATTCATCAATCCACTCATACCTTGCTCGTCAGTATCTGCTGGATCGACGATGATAGGCTTGACGACAAACATTGGGGTGCTGAGATGCGGGAAGTGGAATTGTGGGAGAACGAGAGGTGGGTTTGACGGTTGTTCGGTGATTTACCTATTGTTCTGCCGTCAGGACTAGGAGATGATTCTCCTGCACGTCGGAATGACGTGAGTTCTATTATACTTCTCTTCTTTTTTGTGTTAATTCTATATATTTTGCAGCCATTCAATCTCGTCAGAGCTCAATCGTTCGTCGGGACTGCCGTGTTGTTCGTGTTGCAGCCGAAATGGGAAGTCAATGCCTTCGTAGGGGTTGTTCGGAAAGAAGTGAAGGGTGACATGATGGATTCGCCGATCGAAGTCCTGTTGCGAAGAAGTCATTGATGCGGACAGTGCGGAGGATATCAATTTCAAAGATATATAAGGTGTGCACGCGCGAGTTTTGAATCCATTCTCGTTTCCTACGTCCTCTTAAGCTTCTCAGGCCTGAAAAGGTGCGCTGACCGTGTGCAGTTCGCTGTCTATAGACCTGACCGTGGTCTAGCGAGCTCAGTAGTTGCAACGGAGGGACAGGGTGTATTCGAGTTTGCAATGCCCTCTTAAGCTTCTCAGGCCTGACAAGGTGCGCTGACCGTGCGCAGTTCGCTGTCTAGACCTGACCGTGGTCTTGCGAGCTCAGTAGTTGCAACGGAGGGACAGGGCATTCAATTGGTGACTCGCTTCTTTATTTCGTACTTTCATGCTACATATTTACCAGTAAAATTGAGTATTCTCTTATTTTTCGGTACAAGTACAAGGTCAGAAATTGCATGGGTACAAGTACAGCTTGAACATGTTTGACCTACACCAAATGCACTCGGGACATCCAAATCACAAACGACCCTCGAGAACCAGGAGAAGAAACAATATGATAATAAAAAGGACAAGTGTGCCTTGACGAAGTTATGCCTTACACTGAACTTGCCCAACCAGTTTGGAGACCAGTTGGGCAGATATTGTCTCCCAGCAACCGTCGCAACTCGGCATCATTACTCGCCCAGTCATTCTCAGATCTCTCCTCTCTCGTTCAACATCAATAACCTCGCTGTCAACCTTAGAGACAAGATTCAGGCAGCAGGACCTTTCGTCTGACCTAGATGAATACATTGAGCTTTATCTGGCTGCGCTACTCTGTCCCCTTAGTTTGGCCTTCACGCAATATCACCGAACTATCATTTTGTTTGATGCAGATTCCCCGTTTCAACAATATATCAATGGAAAGTGAAAGAGATGTATCAGAAAAAGTGTGCCATGTTGAAGACAACGCTCAATGTGTAACAATAAACAGGTAGTCCGCCATGTTGAAGACGTGACATGAAACAATGAATGACAGAAGGCCGCGGGCAGCCGTGTTGAAGACTTCACCACGGGTTTCACGATATGAATCTGTATCAATATTACCAGCGTTAAGCGTTCATGTCGCAGTCATCGTCCCCTGCTATGGTATGCCTTTTCATGCGACCGCCATCGTCTGGCTCTTCGGAGGCCTTTCGTTTGCCCTTGAGATCTGTCACTGCTGGGTTCGAGTAAGATGTGCATGGCAACAGTTGCAGGCGGCGCAGGATGAGCTGGTAGTTCCGCGAGCCGTACTTGTCCCTGTCACTCATCCTCGGCTTAGGCTGCCGGAGGGGAGGGATTGCCCAGCTGAGAGATGCGAATCAGTTTAAAGATCATGTGCTGATGACAGCGTCGCTCACAGCTTAAGGTATATATCCACCTCGACAAATGTTGCTCGCCTTAGCTTGTACCAGTAGTCACGCGGGTGGATTACCACACCGTCACTGTCTCGTACTTCAGGACACTCCACCTTTGTCTCACGAAGGTGTCCCAGTCCTGCATACCGGTTGTCGGGATCATACAGGTCACGGATCCGGATGATGTCTGTGCCGCTGCTGATCAGTGTGGTGTTTATGTTTTAAAAAATGATGCTACCCGGCTGGCTGTTCCTGCTGGTCCCTGGACCCTCGTTATTCACCACCAGCTTCTTGGCCTTGCCTGAGACGAGTTCGGTCAATGTTTGAGGCATCCATTATGCGATGAGACTTACTTGGACTTAGCAACACCGTGGACTCTTCACTCGCTCATCTCAGTTCATGTTTGATGCAGCAAAGTGGACGACTTACTTCCAATGTCCCGCCGGGAGACCCGTGGGATGGCTGATGCTCCCTGCTGTTCATTTGGAATATCCGGGAAGAGCAGGTCCGATTGTATGAGAAGCACATAGTGGTCTTTCTCATCCCGAGTGTAAGATCTGAAGAATGGCAAGACGACTGGCTGTTTCGAGGCCGGGAGAGCTTGGGTGTGTCATGACATAGGCTCATGATGATGAGATAAATTCACTGACCAACATTGCGGGCATCTTCGACTTCGGTTGCCAACGCCGACAGAGTCTCGATCACCCTGCGCGACATTTCAAGAGCCTCTGTCGGGTACTCCGAGGATTCATTATCGTCAGGCGATAGGAGGTGGAGCTCGAAATGACCTCTTGCCCTCTTCAGAGAGGCAGCGTCCAACTAAAGCGACATAGGTAAGAATCAGTGGCACGGGTGACATGTAATGGCACATTTTCTTACCCCGGAGTCTGGCAAACTGAAGTACGGTCCAAGTCGACTCCATTGTCCACCGAAATCCAATTTCGCAGGAAACTTGAGGTGCAGTATATCGCCACTCTGGTCTACCCAGTATTCTGCGTTGTCTCCCATTCGTGCAGACAACGGGCGTGGATTATTCTCCATCGGGATGTGCTGTTCGACGACCTGTTGAGTGAATGCGCCAGATGACGTTACACACCCAAGAAGTGAGGTGAGCAGCGGAGAAGCCGGGCTGGCACAGACATCGTCTGGTGTCACTTCGCGTGAAGGTACAGGCGTCAGTGGCATCAGGAAATCAACCCAAAATTGATATGACCGGTTATAATTGGTAATCAAACAACATTATTATATGTCGTGTTTTAGCCTTAGATAACATTATCATGGTGTCACATATATATGAATTCAGATATGACTATGTCAGAAATATCACGTCGACAAGTATTTTGCATTAGGAAATGAGTGCAAACTTGTTTTCCCCATATTTAAATTGTACAATCAAATCAAAAATCTAGTGAATTATATAAGATTATATACAAAGATAAAGCTTGATATAAGCATGACAAATTGGTATTAAATGAACAAGGATTGCAAGAAAACTAACAATCTGAGGTAGATATGTCATGTCTTACAATTGTATGTCACATGATAAATGCTTAGGTAAGTCGGAGTTTGAATTGAGTTTGAATTATTTTTCACCAACTTCGACACTTGTCTTTGACTTGTCTCATTCACACTCTAAGTGCACCTTTCTGGCTTTCCTCTTGGTCTCCCTTGGCTCTTGTCCTCCCTGGTCCTCTATGGCTCCTCATTGGTCCTCCTTCCTGGTCCTGGTTCTTCATGGCTCCTGCTTGGCCCCCCTTCTCCCTGGCCCTCTCTGGCTCCTCTCTCTCTAGCCTTTTTGTTGTCACTCTCTTCTCTCTTGAGGCAGGTAATTGTCATGTCTTTCACTATCTCATATCCTATCATGTCTCTCTGCTCTCCTGTATTGATACTACTTGTGTATTATACCCCAACCCCAATTATATTTTGATTTAAATTATAAAATGATAAAATGAGTGTCATGATTGAGACTTTTTAATAATTTATTGGCAGATTTCTTTCAAGTAGTCTGGCATTATAAAAATTTGTCAAGAATGGCAGATATTTGCAATGTGTATCATAATGGTGTCTTTGGTGGTTTTTCCCAGCGGAACCTAACTATCTAAAGCTTTGTCAGGCTGAGTGCAATTATGATAGATATTATACGGATTGTATGCTAGACAAAGCTTTATAAAGCTATGTCATTTCTAGGTCGATTGCCTGATGGGGGAGCCTTCTCTAGATAACTGATTGGAGTATGGAGGACTGTGAGGTGTCATATTCGAGGTTGAGCTGTTGGACTGCCGTTGGTGTCTGTGCGTGGTGCGGTGGGTTATGGGTGACAAAGTTATACTTGCGAAAATCTTGGATCAACCTTAAATGTATTCTTTCAAGCCATGCGGGCGCTTTCGCGATCAAGGTCGCACTATCCAAAATGTGGGCAACATGAGGGCGAGTTTCACGCACTGCCAAGATGAAGATAACAATGTGTGACCTGGCAGAATAGCAATTCGCTACTTGGTCTCAGTGCCATGGCACAGCCGACAGTCAGCAAAGTCTCACTTTTTTTCTTTCTGACTGGGTGTCTTTGTGAAAATACAAAATTTGAATGCGACAAACACTTACCAATTGCCATGGAGAACCTGCCCTGACCCTCTGAGGATACAGTCTCACTTTTTTGGCAGATTCAATTGGCCTGTCTGGATGGCAGGCTAGCATGTCACCCAGACATCATTCACCACGCACCATAGAGATTGTCCGATCGATACCCAACAATAGTCAGCGACCTTGGCGTGGTCACAGTTTGAAATATAAAAAGTTGTGAGCCAGCACATCGTCCATGCCAGGTGCTCGCATCAGAGTCTTTCAGTCTGACCATGGATCTTACCAGCAACACAGGTATTGAGTTTGAGCTGTACCAGATGAAGATTTCATCCTCTATGGAGGTTGCCGCCAAATGTTCCCACCTTTCTCCTCTCTTCCTAGACGATGCTCTGCCTGCCCTCTGTGAATGTGAATCTGAAGATTGTTCATTCTGCTCCTTTCGCCTACAGGCTACAGTCCCAGCAGATGCAGCTGATTTGACCACGTGCAAGTCAATTATTGCACCGCAGTTGGCAAACAGCGGACATGTCTGTCAATGTTCATGCCACAAGGTATGCATCATTCTGTGGCTTACTGCGTTGGATACCAATCTAACAGATGCACAGAACATCGACCAGTCTCTCACACACACCCATATTGTTATCTTGTCAGTCATTTCTCAACTTGAACACCGCACACCGTATGGTGCTCTGCTGTCCGAAGTCCAAGATAGAATGTGTCAGATTATTGAGCTGACATGCCTGGAATATATGTAAGTGATTCCTTATTATCGCAGCCTCAAATTCATATCATATGTTAGGCAGGCACTGCGCTGGTTGCTTGATGAATTTTATATCATATCTCCCCTCGATGATGACCGTTTGCAGGTCACACAGCTGCGTCGCTCTTGATGCCACAAGAATCGCAATCTGCTTGTAAAGAAATTAGTATGATTGTCGCACACAATAACAGAATTGATGGCCTCGATCTCTTGCCCCATAATGCCTTGCACCTCAAGTTCGCAGATGATGTGTTTAGCGACTGTGATTATAAGAATGCGCGAGTACAGGCTAAAGCAACAATGACAGTCATACATGTATCGATCTGTTGAGTCTATAGCAGTGCCATGCACCAACCGTGATGTCGACACTCAGGTCCAGAACTCAGTCTTTCCGATAGTCCTACAACTCCATGAGCTCAAATTCGAAGGCATTCGCATGGTACCTGACCTTTTAATAATTGTGTCGATGGCTTCAATGTCATCCTGAGTGCAGCACACGATTTCATGCTTTTTCCCCCGCGCGTGCTTCACCACTAACACATTACCTGTCACATCACTGTCGTTCCTTGTGATGTTCGCGATTGTTCGGATAATTGCATTTGGTGGTGCATGAGCCATGGGATCCTCGCGGAAGAAGGTGAACGCGTATGTGAAAGGCAAAGAGGTTGAGTCAGGAAATATGTTGTATGTCTTGCGGTTTCGTTGTGTGCCGATGATGTACTTCTGTTGTCCGAGGATATTGACCCAGTGTAGTACTTGCAGGTGGGAAATGTGAGTGAGTGATGAGATGCCGTCACGTAGGGGGATGGGGACCACTTCAGGAGATGCAGCTGCCGTGGCATAAAGGATGCCCATGTATTTCTCTCTGTACCTCTGTGCAAGCGATTGATTAATGGTCAGGTCAGGTCATCTAGACCGAAAGTCTTACAGGAATATGCTCCTCAATTCGTCCTTTCTCCCTCTCGATACTGATCAAGTTGTGAGGCATGGGTGTCGGCGGAAGATCATAAGGATGCCCCTTATCGATGGTGTTATATCTGCATTCCATGTTTCCACATTGATCTGACAGGCGCCAGATCACTTGTGAACGTTTGAGCAGGCCCTTCATTGGAAATCTGTGGTCCCACTCAATCACCAGCGCGTGTTGTCCTCCATCAGCCACATTACGCCACAATGTGGGGCATATCAGCCCACACGGTTCCTTGAGGAAAGTTGTGTTGGTGTGGACCTCCCAACCATCTTGCTCGATACACCCTATGTTTTGTCCAGGCGCAGTGCGGAGAACTGAGTGATTGGTGACAGCAATTCCTTTCAATGTCCACGATGGATAGAAGACCGTGAGGCCACCAGGAGTCATTGCTATCATGTCAGCCGTGGTATGTGATGTTGCAAGGACTTTGAAGATGCCATCCACCGACGCTTCAGACACAGTGATCCTCAAGGGACCGCGGCGAAATTCAGAGTGGGAGGCAAGGACCTTCTTGTAAGAGTAATTGATTTGGCTCTGTATCCTGTGGTAATTTAGTGTGTCAATGATAAATGCAGTCATAGTGAGACCAGAGTCGATGGGCACAATGATGTTGAGGTTTGTGGGGTGCTCATTACCATCAGCTCGCAGCATGTGCATGGCACACGAGCCATTGATCACCGCCGAACATGTGTGTACCACAAAGCGAAACTCTGCGATGTGCTTGCCAACAAATGGTCTCAAAATGTCGTTGAAGCGATTGACAACACATTCTGCACCCACACCCCTGATATCACTGCGTGTCCCTTGGAGAGCGAGGACATCAGTGAGCTGCGGGAGGTATGCATACACCATCTGCACCAGCGGTGCGTGATGGAAGACTGTAAAAGCATCAAGTGGGTCAGTTTCCTCTGAAATAGAGCGGCATGCATACATTCCGATGTTGGACTTGTCATAGTCGTTCATGCGATTGGGGGATGTGCATAGCAGCAAATTGCCAGCAATCAATGTGCTCTCTCGGTGTCCACTGTAGACTTGAACAGGTGCTGGAGAGACCAGTCGATCTGAGACTTGTGTCTGCCAGTCACGGTCTCATTGAGTAGACAATTTTTTTTTTTGGTTTCATTTGGTTGGCAGTCCAGATGGCAGGGGGTACACAAGTGAACACTAAGTACGTGTGAATGTGAAATCTGTTATGTCCAATGACTTGGATATTATGCCTCCAGAGTCTATCAACCATTTGCCGACCCAGCACCTGTCTCTCTTGTGGCCTGAACATTTTGCACGATAGCATTCATCATGTCTCCATCGCATGAAACGTACGGCCGGTTTGGGAGCTTTGATGCTTCTGACACAAGATGATTAGCGAGCGCTTCAGTGTAGGCATAGACTATGTCAATGGTGAGGTCGTTGGCTATTCTGCTGATGGTGTCTACCATTTCCAGCGAATCATTAACAGTGTATCAGCACTACGTTTAAGACTTACCAGCGAGCATTGCAGGCATCTGGAGTAAGAGGTCAGCGGCAATCAGAGCGCCAGCCTGCTCTGCCGTTGGAAAATGAGCGCCTGTGGCTTTGATGTCGACACTGGTCTGTATGTGGAAAACAGGTCTCTCCCGTCCCTTACGCTCAACTGCACCCAGTCAGCGGATTTCACTAGGCATGGACTTGGTCCGTACCGAAAATAAATGCGCCCTCCTCATCAAACAATTCAATGAGATCAGCCACAGCAGGATTCAGCATATCACAGCATGAGGGCAGGGGACTGCAATAGTAAAAGTTGGAGGGTGGACGGAAACCGAAGATACTCGTTGGCATGATCCCCCGCCATTTTGATGCGCCTCTGATGTGATTTCAGCCAAGACTTTCGTGTGCCCCCTCATTCGATTTTTTTTTTGGGGCTGCGACATAGCGCCCTTCTGTTATCAAATCGGTCTCATGTTCAGTTGCAAATTCTAATATCATTTGAAATATTCATTCAGGAGTACATGACAGGTCCCTACTATCATGGTAACGCATGGCGCGGCTGACTTGACAGGGCGATACACTGAATCAGATACAGATTATCATGTCCGAAACGGTACTCACTGCAGCACATAAACAAGAATGTGCGCTGACCGGCCATCCAGATGTGAGAGATATCGGTCATCACTGTCTGACGGCTGGCGTGAATAGGGAATAGGACATCCACCGTTTACCCTTCCATCATATGTCCATGTCAGCCCTCCCAAGAACATACGAGCTGTGAAGTGTTGGCTTCCGGAGTACAGAATGGCACGGAGTTCATAAGTCACGTCAAGCCCTGGGCTTGGGAGAATTAATGCGGTGCTTGGCAGGATTGTACACACAGCCGTCGACACAACCTCGAAAAAGAGTACTGTAGGTGTTTTCTGAAGGACAATTTTGAGTGAAGGAGATCGCGATGCACCGAAGTTCAATACCATAAGCTTCTCACACTCCCTCTGCAGGAATGACCGCATCCAGTCTTGCAATGAGACACAGCCGCTCTCAGCTACCATCCAGCCGAGAGGACTACACAGCGATGGCAGAGGAAACTTGAGTAACTCACAGTCCTGGCCCACGGCTGACATTCCCTCTTCCACGAAGCACATCAACGTTGGCATGTTATCCGGAAACACAGCTTCCATAATCCTGCTAACAGATGCAAAGTGAAGTCCATGGCGAGGAAATGATACAGGATCCATGGCGGTTAGGCTATCACGCATACTGTCTCGTAAGTGATCAAACAAGTCCGCAGATCTCAGAGACTCATCTGATAGTGTCAACCTGGTGAACGAACCAGCTAGTTCTCCTAGAATAGTATGTGAGCAACGCCAGGATTCCTGCATTGACATTGAACCTCCGCGAAAAATGTAGAACAGCCCCATGAATACACTATCATAAGCACAGGACCAATTGTGAGTAGACCATTGGCAACCGGCGGACGAACTCATGTGCATTGGCACAGTTGACAACATCTCTCGGGCATTAACTACAGATGTACGGCAGACACGTTTCGTTGGCTGTTGATCACCGTCCATGTCCTCCGTCTTCGAAGACTGCGGCTGTGATGGACGAAGGCCACGCTTCTGGCGCACTGTTGGTTTGACCGTCGCGTTTGGATCACTATAGTGAATAGAAAGAGAACAGTTGTTGAGTCTCGACTCTCCTTCGGCATCAGGGACATTGATGAGCTCACCTTGACGAAAGCCATGACTGACAAGGGAGTTGTGTTCCAAAGCTTCAAAGCGCTGGATTTCTGCGAACAGGTCATTAGAGACATGTTTGTTAAGCTGTGCTGCAACAACACGCTCTGTAAGACACAACCCTTCACGGGTTCAAGCACGAGAAGCTGCGACATATGCTGCAAACCCACCGTCATGCATGTTGACAAGCACACAAGGAAGTGTCTTGCCCTGTGATGAATGACCGGTCACTGCAAAAGCGGGTTGGATCGGCAGCTGACTCCGAGTGACACGCACTTTCCTTTGCGCTGGCTGACCAATGTCAAGGAGAGTCGAAAATGTCCATGTGCATGGTAGGATGGGAAAATAACCCATGGGAAGTGTAGTAAGCTGGACCTTACTGAGCGGGAACTCCACTAACACACAGGTAGCATATGTCTGGCCAGACGTCGAAATAGCAGTGAAAATCTTTCTGACAATCCCCTGTGAGCCATTTGTGATCCCAAGGTCAGTGGAGAGATTCTGTCCTCTGAGTATTACAGGCATACCCTCAAACAACACGACAAAACCAGGTAGTGTGGTGGCACCTTTGAAGGTCGTGACATTGATGTGAAGCAGCTGTTGCCGATCATTGTCTGTTAATTCCACGCTTGACTTGTCCAGTGCTGCGCAAACAACCAACTGCCCGGCGGGACACGCACAATTTGCTTTCCGAGCATTGAGGACCTCGCGCAGTTCATTTGTACTCACTATCGCAGTTGCATCAATGTTTTTGTTGTCGCCCATGTCAACACCTCCAGGATTGTTCAATGATCTTATCACTCTACTATTGAACAGGTCAACATCGTCTGCTGTGCAGGTTCTTGACCGTAGACGCATGACAGCCTCACCATAGGCGGGGTCGTCCTTCATCCGTTGTTGCTCCGTCAGATTAATGACTGTATTCACTGTCTTCCATGCCATCCTACCCAGTCTCTTCTGGATCTCGGCATCGTTTTGCCCAGCATAAGCAGAAATTGGTGTGTACAGTGGGCTTCCTCCTACAGGCGGGTACTGATAAAAGTCTCCTGCAAATATGACATTGACACCCCCAAACCACAAGTCTCGTTTTTCCTTGGCAAAGCGGAGAGTGTGATCAATATCAGCTATGAGCTGCAAACTGAGCAGAGATACTTCGTCAATTAGTAGGAACTCCACATTTTTCCATTCTTCCCTGATTTGCGTGCGGTTCTGAATACTGACCAACACCGACAAGTCCTCAGCGCCATTCCCTGGATCACGATTTCCTTTGCCCTTGTTAGCTGATCTGATCTTGATGCCAAGTCCCTTGTGAATTGTCATCCCATCAATCAAAGCGGCTGCAGATCCTGTGGGTGCCAAGAACCTGATAAGGTGGGCATAGCCATATGACTTCATGACAGTCTGGACTGCCTTCACAACATGAGTCTTCCCAGTACCACCAGGACCTGTCATTAGCATTGTCAGCTGTCCACCAACATCGCTCGCATCAAGTTGTTTATTCACATATCTCGCAATGAAGAAGTCACAAATCATCCGGTAAGCCACATGCTGCTTTTCATTGAGCACGAATTCTGCAGCAACATGCGAAATCACATCACGCCCAGACATCGTACTAAGCATCTCGATGCTGGTGATGGCACCTTCTGTTGCTGGGCAAGCCACACAGCTGAAAGCATTAGTTTGTACAGCATTGGTGCTACACTCAGTCTGCTGAACTTCCTGATACGCCGCCAGTATCTGGTGTTCAGGGTTGAGAGCGTTTTTGCGTGCATGAGCTATTGCTTCTTCTTGCATCTTAATCTCACGCAGCCACTGTTTGATGTCAGCTTTGCAGGCAGGAGTGGCATCCTGTGCGGACGGACTAACACTATCTGAAGATGCAGGATCAGGTTTAGACAGCAACTCCACCGGAGTTGGTGTTTTCCGTGCCAGCCAGTTACTCTGTTGTAAGAGGAGGACTGTCTGTTGGATCCGAAAATCATCTTCTGCTCGCCTGCTGGAGTTGGGTGGTAGAGTGACAGTGTCCAAACCATCGTCATCTAAGCTCAGGGCCAACGAAGATGTGAGTGCTTTTGACTCCACACTGAGCTGTGCACGCTTTCGCAGTCTGTCAGCGTCACGTTCATCCTCGCATTCATGAACAGCTTCCCAATTCACCATGATCTCACGCGCTCTGGGTGAAAATGTATATTTCTCATAAGCATCCACGATGTCCTCACCTCTACGTAGCAAAGGTGCTTCCAATCCGAATGGCTTGAAATGTGCCAATGCAAATAAACACCACACCTTCTTACTAGAACTACGTGGGATTGTCATACCGACAATACGAGGAACGAGCTCAGAGTGACCATGACCGTGTTCGATGTTGGTATGCTCCACAAGCTCATGTGTCTGGCAAAACGGATGTTCTGGTCTCAATTGATGTCTTTGAAATACACGTGGGTCGCTCATGTTCTTGATCTTCGCACTTTGAGTCTTACGTTCGATACGAACACACTGGCAAAAATCATAAAATGACATGTCCTTCAGGGAATCTCCACGTAATGCGTAGTGCTGGATCTGGTTCGCTTCGATCAAGGTGCCCTCATTATCAGTCGTAATGCGCAGGCAAACTCCCTCTGACTCGTCATCATCATCTTCCACATACGGATCATCGTCTGCAACCGCGGCTTCATCAGGTAATGGTGTCCAACTTTCTTTGACATAAGCGATCAAACAGGAGGATAGCATGGGCACTGTGTCGTGTGACGAGACACCATCAGAGTAACCGAGGATGTACCTTACGGCTTGCTGCGCATGAATCTGTTGCTGGCGGGAAAACTGAGTGAGACACTTGTGTAACAGTGTCTTTGCATTGTCAATGACAGAGGTGGAGGAATTAGAAATCGGGATGCGTGCTACTGCTCGGGACAACAGTGACAACATCTCGTACGTTTTGACATCCATCTTCGTAATATAGTCTGAAACATAAAACATTGCAGCCTTCGCGCCCTTACCAGAGAGTATACATTTTATATCATGGTTGTGGCGACAGAAGACAAGGACATATGGATTGAAGAAATTCACAGTGGGGTCCTGGCACATTAGGACAACTGAGTTGGTGTCTTCGTCAAAATGTGAGGTTTCAACAACTTCATGAGGAAATAGAAACCTGCAGCGATCGTCGTTTCCATACTTGTGACATACAGCACGGCACGTGTGCCGTTGGAGAGCCTCACCGCACCGCTTCACTTCTGTAGCGAATGCACGGTCCCAAGCACTCAGCACCTCAGGAGATGAATTCTTTGATGGTGGTTGGGGAGGTCTCTGTGTGCGTGGTTCAAAAGAAGGGTCAATGTGATCTTCGACATCAGGCAGATGATGATGGATGATCTCCTCAAAAAATGCAAAGAACTTCTCTTGATATTCATCATCACCCCGCAGCCTTTGGTGCAGCTGAGAAGGGTTGAGACCACCAACAAGCCACAATAAAAAATGACCATGCAAACCGCCACGCTCAGTGAATTCGGTCGTACCATAAAATGCTCAAATGTGCCCCAGAATGCCGCCCTGCACAGTAGACTGCGCTTTGGAAAAGTCCCATCCAAACAAGTAACCAAAAAGACATCGAAATGAGAATTCAAAGAACTCAGCTGCGGCCACTGGATCCTGTGCAAGTCGAATTGCTCGCAATCGCCCTTCTGGAATGTGCGGAAGTCGTTGTGAGAGGTCCACAGTAGTGTCCCCAAACATAACCTGGAATATCGGACTGTGAGCTGCGCTTGGGTTGAAGGTGAAGAAGATATGGGGGAGCCCAAAGTACCCATAGTAGTTCCGAATCTCGTTACGAACAAAAATCTTCGACGCTTGAGAGCCTGGTATGCGAGCAGATAGTGTGTTCACTTGTCGTAGAAGTTTCAGTGCATTCTCCTCTTCTGGAGAGAGGTTCGACAGCTTGCTCTCCTGTTCGAGCTTAACAGCTAGGCGCTGGAGCACCTCTGGAGACACACAGGTCAATTGACGGGCGACTGTATCAAAGCTGGACTTTTTTACTGTGAAATAAGTATGGAGATGTGCTTTGCGACGCTGTAAAATATTCAGTACAACAAAGATAAATGAGTAATGGTAACGAAAGCTGCGATCACTCAAGGAGAGATAGTATTTTGCTTGGTGCTCAAATGACAATGCTGTGGGACGGGATGGGTCCTCAAAACCACCAACACCATAAGGATACAATGTGGGGTACATACCAGGAAACAGACGGTAGTTGTGATATTCTGCGACAGCATCAGCGCCATGATGGACCACAAGATCTGGGCGTGCATCCTTAAAAGACCGTGGTTGGAGATTCCATAGCGCGGATGCGATGAAATGCCTCCCACTGACTTTGTCAGACTCTGGGTCAGATACACCCATCTTCTCAATCATGATCGGAGGGTCATCCATGTTATCTCCTTTCTCCACCAGTAACTGTGCAGGATGCGGTGTGAAACCAGCCGTCTCGATGTTGAACACAGTATCAGCATTGAGTTCATGATCCTGTACGATTGCATCGCAAAGTCCTGGGAGCGGACCATCCTCTGGGTAGGACTCCATCACTGACTGATCTAATACGATACCTGCATAAAGAACATTGTGTTGTGTCAGCCATGTGAGGAAAGACCATATCTTATTTCTGCGAACCCGGAATAGTGTTGCAAGACGCTTCAGATCAAACTTCTCTGGACCGATAAAGACAACACTGATGAACCCATTTATGTCAGCAATTGTGCGAGGCAAAACAGACACCGTCGATATCAAGTTCGTGTCATGTGCACAAGTATTACTATGAAAGACTTTAGGCTGTGCAGGGTCGGAAGATTGAAACAGACGAGTGACATGCACTGTGATGGAGTAAATGGCACAGACCTTTTCCTCAAGCCAAGTGAGATCCTTGAATTCAGCTGGCAAAGAACCACGATACAGGTTGTTGGCCAACGCCAGTTGAGGTATCCGGTCTTTGCACAATGAAGACAGACAGGATTTGCACACCGTCATGGACACAGCAGAAGAGTTGTGGAAGATCAAGCCTTCCTTTGCTAACATGACGCCATCAATGACAGCATTGCCATAACAGAAATGTGCACATTCCCAGCTCATCATGTCGTCAGGAACTTGTAGTAGGTTGAGGTGGTAAGGGGTCAAATCATCGGCAAGGCAGACGGGAACCACTTCACGGTTATAGCACGAACACACAGCGCACACACAGGGTTCAGACCATGCAGAGCCTGTCATATAGTCTCTGACGCAGCTGAGAACAACATGCTGCGAGACACGAGCTGGCCACTCTGCTTGCTGAATAGCCCGAATGGTTTCAGCCTCCCGAATGGCGGAATGTCTGTGCAGATCGCGGTTAAGTTTAAGCATCGCAGATGCTGATAAGAGCTCCTGCGAAAGGCGGGTCATAACGCCATGGCCAAATTCGTGATTGAGTATTTGGGCGACAATTGCTGTGTCAGATTGGTCGGAGAGATGAATGAATGGAAAATGCGCCTGAAAGAGATCTGCCAATGAAGTGGAGGTTGCTTGGAACAGCATGAAAGCACGCTTGCGAATGTGATGGACAAGTGCATTACATGTTTTACGATGAGAACGCAAATCATGAGGTTTTCGAAAGGTCACGGTTGACGGCAGTCTACGAAGACATAGGTTGATCTCAGCTCTTGAAAGCTTCTCGAGTCTGCGTGTGAGATCATCAATGGATACCGACAACCAGGGCAAGGTGAGGTCGACAGATGCTTCAGACAACGCTGCTCGCAGATGAAGCTCATTCCCAAGATCAGGAGGGCCACGTAACGCAATTGCTACCTGTTCACCATATAAATTTTGAAAAGCAGCTGAAAGCACAGATGCACGATTTCGGGGACAACCAACAGGAAGCGTAGTTGAAGACAAGTGGTCCAGAAGATCTTCATGTGTCATTTTGGAGAGCAGTGTTTTCCGCGCAGATAAATCATTCATGATGTAGTCAATGCAGCCATTCTTGTTGCGTGGAACAAGAGATCTGCGTCCACACAGAAGGCGCACTGCAGAACTCAAAACGGCTGATGACAACGCAAGGAGATGGTTGCGGCGACATTCATCAGGGTAATTGAACCAAGAAGGATCATCATCGACACGAGACGCTATGCAGCAAGCGGCAGTGTCTTGAACAGTACTCGATGTGATACACAGAGAATCAAAGCGACGAAAGACACTGCAATGAGAATACAATGGAGATTCGAAGTGGGAGCGAGGAAATGTCAACAAATTATTGTCAAGCTGCACACTCAATTCCGAACCATCATACAGAACCGCTGTTGACTGGTGAAGAGAACAGCAAGAGCCGCAAATGTCACAATGTGATGACAGGCAAGCTTGAAGCCAGGCACAGAATGTTTCAGGTGTGGAATATAATTTGGTGTGATAATGGGGGTAATAGAGGGGATCATAATAGATGGGGTATGATTCAGCGACATGGTCAAGATCGTGGGGTGGGCAGAGTTCAACGTTCAGGACACGGGACTTGATAGAGGGTTGTTTAACAAGGAACATTTATAAGACAGGCTACAGAGAGCTGGACGCTACAGAGGGCTGGATCAATGACAACAGAAAGGAAAATGAAAATGATCAGCTTACTGTGGAGGGTAGGACAGAGAACAGCGCAAAACAGATGCGCCTACGTGAAAGGAAACCCAAAATCATCGACTGCAAGGTACAGACTGAGAAGAGACATACGGACAGTCAGGCTATGTACACAAACACTGTAGGACACGAAGGCCAACAGGCAGAACAAAGTGTGAGGCGTGTAGAACAAAAGGCAACATGAATAAGGACACACAATGCTCTTTTGGTCACAATGTGGCAAGAAAACAGAGCAATTGGGCACGATTTTTCCACGCATGAGAAGACAGACGCCATGACACTTATTTTCTACAGAACCCTCTTCCCACTAAAGTGGGTGTCGGGGATCGGATAGTGCTAAGGGAAGACTCTGCTCTAGATATCTATGATCTCAAGCCTGCTAGGCTGCGGCGCACCTGCCACATCACGTTCCAGATATCCCCCAGCCTTGATCACACAAATCCTGTCCCTGTCAAGCCATATGTCCTCCAACTGGCCAAAGCCAAATTTCCTGTCCCATACGATCTCGACGTAAGGCAGGGTGATTGTCAGGACCTCAAACTTGCCAGGAACAGAGCATTGTACCGATGATGGCTCTTTCATCACTCGTCCCAAACCCCGCCTGTTCGTCACAGCCATCGAACTGAAGTCCATCATACGCAACATATACTCGGTCTCCATGTAGTATCTGTCAACCGAGGAGTTGACTGGGAATGTCTGTAAAACTCGATTCCCGAGAACGTAAACTCTGTATTTGTCGTCATGATCGAACATACGAGTATTTCGAGGGCCACAGCGATTCCACGGTATTGGCGTTGCCACTACCATCCTGTCAAGGTCGAAAAAAAACCTTGTGAACACGATGAAGACTGGAGTGGATGCAATAATGCACAGTCGCCGTTGTTTGGTGTCTGAAATATACATCGTTTTTTGGGCTTGCATCCGCGGTTGTGAGCTAATATCAATATCGGTCATCGGACAGAGGCACTGTATGTTCTCCGAGGGACAGGCATCAGGAAGCACGCCAACATTTGTGGCGGCTGGGACATATCTTCGATCGAGTAGAGCTTCAAGCCTCCATTGAGAAAGAGAAACCTGTTGTCTCCAAGGAAATCAAAATCCATCTGGTCCATTGTGCCTTGTGATACGTCGCTGAGGACGCTCTAAATCGAGAATTAATTGTCAAGACTTCCAGTTATCTCTAACCAAACCTCACATTGGATATCGTCAAGTACTGCCAGTCCCAAATCTGCAGCTGCCATATCTTATAGGACGAAAACTCGGATGCAAGGAACAAGCAGCGCAACACAGCAATGTGCCTCTCATAACATTTGGGCTTCGCTCCCGTCGCTTTAATCAAGCTGTCGTCAGATCGGGGCGAATACGACATAGACAGGGTCCGTCCAGCAGCTTGGGGGTGAACATGATCGCTATCCAGTGCTCTAAGGTCAACACAGAGTTTTTTGGGATCGATGATATACGCGACGGCGATTGAATTCTGTGCTAGGTCCATGAACACATTGAGGTTTGTTGAGTGAGGAACTAAACTGAATGTTCCCGGGGACCAGTTGCGCTGGATTGGTTGCTATGGGGGCTTTATCACAGCCGAGTCCTTATCCCAGTCCCACACGTAGAGATGTTCACTGGCAATTTATTTTGGCGAAAAGTCCGGTTCATCTGGAATGAAGACTGTTTAGAAAGAATGGATATCAACTTTGAACCACAAATGAGCTTTTTCCCTCAAAAACTGTAAGTGCTTGGAAAAACGTGTGTGATTGCCCGTACTGGGGGAGAGGAAGAAATCGTTGGCCACTGAGTTCAACGATGTACTGAAGCTCGGAGGAGGACATGTACGTCTGACGAAGGGCCTTACATAGCTTCAAGAGATCGTCAGTATGAGATTCCATCTAGTACAAAAGCACCATCAACATGGTGATAAATTGTTACTCACAGATGCGCAACAAAGAAGTTCAAAATATACAAGTGGAGCTCTTCAGCAAGAGACAGGAACCCCGGGCCCTGCTTTGGGCTTCATTAACATTTCTTGGTTCACTCCCTTCACAGGATGAGATAGATAACTGGTCGCGACAGTCAACGCATACGAGTGGGAAGTCACTGAGAGGCTTAGAGCGCCCGCCATCGAGTATTATGTTGCAACCTGCAAAAGTGCTGTGGAAGCTTGCAGTTGTGTTGCTCGGTTTCGCGGAGGTTTGGCCTTGGTATAGTCCCCCCTAGTAGGCGGATTTTTGTAAACGAAGGAAGATAGTTGTTCTATTCAACGAGTATGGGTTTGCTTTCAATGGCATTAGGGCCGGAGGCAAGTCTTACTATTACTAACACTGTCGACATCACTTTAGCGAGCTTAGTCAAACGGCTGGTCTGATCTCTGCACAGTTCTCTTCTCTCTGAGTCAAGACCTAGCGGCTGGGTATTCAAGTGGCTTCAGTTGCATCTTGTTGTACGTAGACCTCTTCTGCTAGTAACAGTTGAAATTGCTGCCAGTGAGTCCTGACTAACTTCTCGCTGCCAGTGCCATGGTTTGTTCCTGCCTTCTGGACTGTGTCAGGATCTCTCGGTGGAGGGCTCATGCTGGCTCATGCTGGCTCATTCCTCCATCAATAGCGCTCACCCCGTACCTTCGACTGGTTGCAGAGCATAGCGGTGTGTAACAGGTGTTACGGTCAACTCAACGCGTTAGAAGGCTTTGCTTGAATGATGGGTATGCCTGTCATTGCTATATCTCTATTACATCCTCGTCCGTATTCTTCTAGGGTTCTTACGACTTCTCAATCCTATATATAGGGACTATGTTTATGGCTGGCATTGGCTGCAACAATCAATGGACAGCATATCGCACTACCTCGGCTTACGTTCCAACTCCAGCATACACTGAACGTTTCTATTTCAACCATGTCATTTTTGACGGGGTATGAGAAGTGAAACTGGTAAGTGAGTTATTACACATGTCAAGGGTGGTCGTCCGATCCTTAGCAGACTCAACAAAACGATAAATTTTCAATGTGTTTTATTTCGTGTTGCAAGACCGGCTCATGGCACACGGAGAAGATCAAGTCCAAATGGCATGAGCAACAAGACCGTACACGTTAAATATCCTTCGTCACTGTTCCCGCGCTCATTGGCCACGAATGCATGTTGATAATGCGTGATCTATCTTAGAGACGCGTCCTAGACTTCAATGCAAATGCACTTCAAATGGATCCTCCTATTCAATGTATGTAGATATTGCGTTCCTGAACTCACTGCCATTAACTCACTTCTATATCCGGCCGCAATGCGCAATGCAACATAACATTCTTCCAATCGAAGTCCTCACATTTAGCAGCTGACAGGCGAGACGTCGACACATTCTCAGATCTAGATCATCATCACTGATGACGTCCGAATAATAGCGGACGTCATTAGCAACAAGGTCATTCATCGGTATTGAGTCACCTTGCATCGTTTGGGGTGCGTCTCGACGGTTGGTTGAGAATACTCGCTATAAGCTCAAGTTAAGCAAGGACGAAGCCGCTCACACAACGACTTCACGCCATCCATGTTTACATCCAAATACAAACTTTGATTCGACTTCTGACACCATTCTGTAATAATACGACCATTCTGATGCAACACCAAGGCCGTATGCGAAAGCTTCATCCGCTCAGTACTCGGTACTCAGCATTTGCACTCTCCCGGCTTGCATTGGCACCTGCACATTCTACATCAGACCCAGACGTTGCAAGAGCACAATGATAAATCAACTCACGAGGTGCCGCCTCCGCAGCTGCTCGAGCCGCAGTTCTGAGAAACAGGGACTTCGGGAACCTGTGGAAGAAGGTCAAGGTCACGATAGCGATGATGCAGTGGTAGAACAAAGCTCACGATGTACATGATGTTGCGCTGGATAGCTTGGTACGTTCAATGTCTTAGGAGGTTTGTCAGGATAACCTTTGTTGCCTGTTCACTGACATTGCGAAGGCTTTTATAGCTTTTCTGTAGGTGGTCTCGTTGGCAATGGCGTGTCTTTCTTGTTGTCTGACGCCTTCCTTGTTCTTCTTTCCGGAGCAGTGAAGCAGGCATGGTGGCGCCATCTATCAAATCGCACAAATCCCGCACTTCTTTTTCATGCACATCCATCAAATTCTATGCGTCCATGGAGCTATCAGGAGCTATCTGGAGTCACCACCACTCCATCGAGTTGCATCAGCGTGCTGGCATCATGAAGTTGAACCCCAAAACAAAGCCGAATGAACGGCTATCGTCGTTCATAGCTAACGCATCTCCTTCCCTCACAACATCACTCCCTCGGCTCAACGTGGGTGCTTATTCAGATGCAAGAACACTTTTTGCGCACAGCACATTCACGCTCCACTGTGCGACTGTACATTGAAGGGCCAAAGGAGCTACGCTAGTGAGTAAGTTGGTTATTATTCATCAACGGACGCAGAGATATGTATCCACCACGAATTTTCCGTCGTGCACGATGGTGTGCTCACAGTGCTTCGGGTTCATGGAAAGTCTATTACTGACCTTTTCCTCCGACTCTCTTCCTACGCATGACTGCTGGCGTGTCGATCCCTGGCGAGTAGACCACAAGTTGCCATTGTTCTGCAGGGTGTGGCAGAATAGCTTGCTCTTGTTCGTCACTACTGCTGATTTGGGGATCAAACCCATCTCCATATTGCTTTAAGCTTGGAACAGGACCACAAGACGTAAATATCGGTTTCGTCGGTATCATCAAAGGCACATCAAATCATTCACATCCTAAATTACGCTCACATGAAATGTATCCAGGTGGTAGCGCACGTTTCAGGATGTTGTGCTGCACTGGTAAGTTTGTGTATGATTTCGATACTAAGCAGCAACCCAACTCAGCATCAGTGACGCGCATGTATGCCTCTGATGCACTCTGATGCAGTATAGACTCATCTCCAAATCCCAATGACGATTTCCAGGGCCAATTGCTGTCCTCATGTCAGATACGATTCTTTGGTCATCTAACATACCGTTTCGTCCTCGACTGCGGATGCCTTGTGTAATTAGTTCCGGCTGGTGTTGATGGGTTGGGTCTGGTGCAACTTGTACGAGTTGGGTTTCTACCCGCAATCTTCCAGTTTCCTACTAGAAGATATACGACAATGCTTATATTTGAATTTTATGGATGAGTGCTGGATCTCAGCGTAAAGATCGGAAGTGATGATGTGAATGTATAAGGTGGCCGGGGCGTGGTCAAACACTGCGTATGCGCGTACTCGGAACAGCTTGATACGACGGGATGAGAAATAAGCGGGCTTCGTAGATGCTCAGGTGTCCAAAGCGTAACTGATGAACGAGCAACGATAAAGTTTGGATGCTTTGTCCCCCCATCGTCAAATGGCAGATAGGCGCTTTATCAACGGCAGTGACTTCTATGGCTGTGAACCGAGAAACGAGGCGAAGTAAATGTGACAGAAGGGTTCAGGGTGCAATGCACAACTGCCATGTAGCACTCAAATTCAGGCTTTCATGGCTTCTCGAGTTCTTCATTGCCAAAGCGCTGACTTCTCAGCGATACTAAATCTCATCTGGACTTCGAATCGATCAACAACAACCATACAGCACAAGCAAACTGACACCAGGAAATGTCACCTTTCGTTCACTGAGATGCAGTCATGGCTTCTGCTTCGACAAATGCAGCAGCTACGAAATCGATTCTGACTCCATTGATAACTTTGAAGGGCCACGCAGGTTGGATTCGATCTATATCCCATTTTCCAGATGGCCAGCGAATGATCAGTGGATCTCATGATGAAACCGCTTGGCAATGGGATTTGAAGGCGGGCAGGATATCGAGGAAGCATGGGATGTTTGTGAGGGGTGGGTATATACTGTGGCGGTATCGAAGGATGATCGATGAGTTGTCAGTGGTCACGGAGGTCGCGGAGTGCTGAAAGCTTGTGAGGTTCAAATAAGGATTATGAAAACATTTGAAGAACAATCGCAACGGGTTACCTGTGGTGATATCTCCGCGAACAGTAGGCTGGCGAGCGAGTTAGTAAGTGATGAAACAGCAAGGATACGGAACCTGGAAACTGGCAAACTCGTAGCTGGTCCGTTCGATTGCAAAGGTTGGGTGGACGCAGTTCGATTTTGCGCAGATTCGAAGAAACTCGGATTGAAGCTAACCATATGGAACTTGAAGCACCATGAGGTCTGGAATATCCAATAACAGAAATTGGATGCGAAGGATGGGGAACATAATGGACCATATGTATCATCGTTGGGTTGATGTCGGGAAATTTGAATTAGACAAGGGCTGGAGAGAAGTGCATGGTGAGTCGAGTTGGACTCTCAAGGTAAATGCGGTTCAAGGCAATAGTTAGTTATGAAGGCCACAACACCAGGTAAGCACAGGTCAGCACAGGAATGCAGGCTTGCGAAGTTGTAGGAACGCAATAGCGATGGCAGATGAAGGACGTGGGCATACTGTGCAACAAGAGCGTTAGGTGCTTAATCGACACAGCCAAGTGGTAAAGCTGTGAGGCACGAGGATCACGCAAGGAAAACGCGTGTGTAGAAGACTTGAAGAACGACACCCTTTGACTTGAACACCATCGAACGCAAGGCCACTCTCGCAACTTTCGTTCCGCATTCGTCTGTCTGTGGACAAGTCAAGTGCATCTAGGTAAGTGATGATATTTGGTGGTACTAAGAGCTGGAATTATAACGCACCCATTAAGTGAATCCCGAAACAAACATCATGGATGCCCCTACGTTGCGCAACAGTCTAGCGACAATGCCCATCCGAAAGACCAAAGTAGAATCCCTGAACGACATCTTATGGCTGCCGGATGGAAAGCGGATCATCGTCTATTCATGGGACGGGTCATTCCGAGTCCGGGACTTGAAGACGGGCACTCAGGTTGGGGAGGAATGGGAGGACCAAGAATTTGGAGTGCGGACTATTGTATTATCGCCGGACGGCAAGAAAGTCGCAAGCGGGAGTTTTGATGGCGTAGTGAAATTGTGGAGCGTCGACACGGGCGAGGTCATCAAAACCTGGACAGGGCATACAAAGGAAGTGACTTCTTTGAGCTGGGGTCCAGATGGAGGGCGAGTGGTGAGCGGATCCTGGGATAAAACATTCAGAGTGTGGGATGTCGAGAGTGGAAAAACTATCCTTGGTCCAATCAAGGCAGCGGAAGACAGTTACGGCCTTGGCGTGCGGGCGGTTTGCTACTCACCCGATGCCAAGATGATCGCCACCGGCGGGATTATGGATGGGCTAAAAATCTGGGATGCCAACTTAGGCAAATTGCTCAAAACATTCGAGGGAGTATTTTGGTGCCTGGGCAGCCTGGCATGGACCTCGGATGGAAAAACGCTTATCGCTGGAGGATCGAAATTCGACACAGCCACATGGACTAAAGTTAACCTTTGCAAAAACAACGTCAGGCATATTTCAGTATCTCCCAACGACCGCATCCTCGTAACCACATCACCCGGAAAGACAGCGCAACTATGGGACCTTGAAACAAATCAACCCATCGGAACACCACTTCACCATCCAGATCGCGTGGACTCTTCGACCTTTTCTGTAGATGGAAAGTTCCTTCTTACTTGCTGCGACGACCACATTTACACATGGGATGTTTCCGCTATCGTCAAAAGAGCTGGCCTTCCGTCCGATATCGTAAGCAAAGATATATTTCATTTTCGAGGGCACTGACAACGCATCCAGCTTGATGTTACACCACGACCACAAGTCAAGCGCATCTGCATCCTAGGTAAGTGATAGAATTTGGTGATAAGAGCTGAAATTAAAACGCACCCATTAAGTGAATCCCGAAACAAACATCATGGATGCCCCTACCGTAAACAACAGTCTAACGACGATGCCCATCCGAAAGACCAAAGTAAATAACCTCACGGTGAAGGACATCTTATGCTTGCCGGATGGAAAGCGGATCATCGTCAATTCGTATGACGGGTCAATCCGAGTCCGGGACTTGGAGACGGGCACTCAGGTTGGGAAGGAATGGGAGAACAAAGATTGGAGAGTGGTGAAAATAGCATTATCGCCGGATGGCAAGAAATTCGCCAGCGGGAGTAGGCTTGGCGCAGTGAAATTGTGGAGCGTCGACACGGGCGAGGTCATCAAAACCTGGACAGGGCATACAATGGAAGTGACTTCTTTGAGCTGGAGTCCAGATGGAGGGCGAGTGGTGAGCGGATCCTGGGATAAAACATTCAGAGTGTGGGATGTCGACAGCGGAAGAACTATCCTTGGTCCAATCACCACAGGGGATGACGGCCTTGGCGTGCAGGCAGTTTGCTACTCACCCGATGCCAAGATGATCGCCACCGCCGGGTCGATTAGGGGCGGGCTAAAAATCTGGGATGCCAACTCAGGCAAATTGCTCCAAACATTCGAGGGAAGTTGGTGCCTGGCATGGACCTCGGATGGAAAAACGCTTATCGCTGGACGATCGAAATTCGACACAGCCACGTGGACTAAAGTTGACCTGGGCACAAACTTCGTCACTTCTATTTCATTATCTCCCAATGACCGCATCCTCGTAACCACACGATACAAGGACGACAAGACAGTACTAGTGCAACTATGGGACCTCGAAACAAATCGACGCATCGGAACACCACTTCGCCATCCAGATCACGTGGACTCTTCGACCTTTTCTGTAGATGGAAAGTTCGTTCTCACTTGCTGCGGCGACGACCACATTTACACATGGGATGTTTCCGCTATCGTCAAAAGAGCTGGCCTTCCGTCCGATATCGTAAGCAAAGATATATTTCATTTTCGAGGGCACTGACAACGCATCCAGGTTAACGTTACACCACGACCAGCACCAAAGATCAAAGGTGCCCGTATACCTCCAGGGTTTTTTGACGATGCAGTGCGAGAGGCTAACGTATGTCATCTCCATCTTCTATTCAATGCTTTGACAAATATGTCGTCAGTTGCGCATTCGTCTATCCCAATCCCATGCCCCGCCCACTCCAACACCACATCAACGCACCTTCAATCCCTTTACCTCAGTCTCGCGCCCCTCCGAGCCACATGGGGCAACTGAGCTTTCCACCCAATCCCGTTCCCAACCTTTCAGCTGGGCCCGAAACATTTCTGGTATACTGCGCAGACGAGATCGATCGGGCATCCAGTTGCAAGAGGTCGATGTTCCTTGCACAGCGGGAAAGCCTGTGCGTTTGTTCACTTTCGTTTTTCTTCACCACTAAATCTTTTTCGCACAGAGGAACTATCACGCGGGAAAGAGAAAGAACCCAATTGCTAGCTCGTCCCGACCTTCCAATACTCATATCACGCAGCAAAACAGCGCAGTAATCCAGAGCACACCTTCATCACCTCCAGCTGCTAATACTTCGTCATCATCTGCAGTCGCCGGTACCTCGGGGACAATTGGAGCACCTTCACGTCCTCATAACAATGTTGCTGTATGGCGCGCTCGTTTTGTGCGCTGGCTTTGCTGTGCGCCTATTTAGCACACCGACGGTCAACATCAGTAGCAACTACGGCACTGGCTTCTAAAACGACGTTGCGGTATACTATCGCTGCAATACACGGCGGATACTGGATTGGTTTCTTACTCTGGATTGATTGCGCATCCGTTAAGCACAATACTTGCGGTTCTTGTTTCTTGTTGTCATTTTCTATCGTTCTATCTACTCCCAGTAAACATCCTGCACTTCGTCGTTGTATCGCACTTCCTGCTGTTTTTCTTGACAGTCTGATTCATTAACCTATCAATTTTGCGTCCAGTTGTTGTCGATGCTTGCGACTTGCATGAACGAACACCGCGCTGAGCGTGTTATCATTGGTGTGCATATCATTTCTCTCTCCCTGGCCCCGCCAAACAATATACTTGAAATGGTCTGGATGATCTCGACCCCCTTCATGCGCGAAAGTTCCTCCTGCTGGATGAAGCTTGAAGTACCACAGCTTTGATGCACCTATGGCAGGCAGAAGCTGATTAGGTGGACAGAGTTTGACAGAGGCGGTGGGTGTTTTGTTCAGAGTCGAGAGGGCTGCGGTACAAAGGTGCATTATCATCATCACACCACCTCAATAGTTGTGCAGACGAACTTGAAGTACCTAGGCTATGCCCCGACTGGTGCCAAGTTAGCCCTCATTTCCTTTCCCGCCCAACACTGTTTACCGATTGGTTGATCGATTACCATTGCCAAGAGCTCGGTCAATGACTCGGATTCAAATATTCAGATTGTAGTCCTTGCTTAAGGCGAAGATGCCCCGAATATGCTGGATCAACGATTTCTACGATCAAGATCCAACTAGTACTAACAACGCATGACTCGGAGTAAGTCCTTAATTTTTTTTTATGCTACCAACACTGTCTCATCAAATATGGAAAGGTGACTCTCCTGCAGGGACGAATCGACGATAAGATGAGCAAGCCCGCCAAGTCTTCTGGGTTTTCACCGTTTCTCACACTCAACTCAGAATCTTCCAGAGTCCACTCATCAATTGTTGATAGCTTTGTCGATGCTACCACAATGACGTATTATAATTTGAACTATCCAGTGATGCCATCCCTCCGCTCGAACGTTATTTCCATTGCGATCGGAGAATTGGTGAGACAAAGACTCATCATATATCGTCATAAATCGTATGACACGAGCTGAGTGGACATAATTTCAGCGGTCCATCATGGCCTTGGCTTCAAATTTTCCAGGTCCGCACCCTCTGAAGGGCTAGCTTAAGTCAGGGTTTTCAGGCCCGATGCATCACTAATACCACTGCCATTGGTGCTACGCGCCCTGCAGTGTTTGGATGTTGAGAATGTTGATTGGGTGCTCGACGAGGATCCCGATCGTGTCTACGACGTTGCGCTCTGTGACAAAATGAAAATACGGAATAGGAGGATGAAACCAAGGGCACATACCTGGCAACTGCAATGTTGGTTTCGTCGCAGCACTTTGTGTGAGTTCATTTCGTCTGTTGCTGATGCAGTGCGTCTCTCAGGTACTCAATAACAGTCACTTATCTCGGTTCACAGCAATCCTCTGCCAAGATTTTAGACGGTGGCGGCCTCAGCCAGTATTAACGTAAGCAGATAGTTGTGATCCTGGACTAGGTTCCAGCGGCTCACTGTCCCTGGTGTATGGCAGTGCTACTCGTGCATACTTAACCATCAGTTAAGGCTCGCTCATTCATTTGTATTTTCCTTCAGTCCCAGCCAACTTGAACTCTTAGGACCATATGATGGACCTAGCAACTGCTACCAATGCCACTTGCCAGATATCACCTCATGCCCAAGTAGTCCGCGCTGTGCTGTCAGCTTTTGTCGGATCCACTGTAGGTGGCCTGACGGGCGGCTATGGTGTTGTCTATTATTCTGCCTTCATGACCTGGACCTTGGGGTTCAACATCATCTTTGGGGGACTCGGGTTTCTCCTGTGTTGCTTTTTCGAATTCGAAGATGACGATGAAGAACGTCACTTAGGCTGCATTGGCTGGATCGGCTGGACTTATTCAGCCATCTATTCCCCCATATCACAGATCTTATGGGTTGCAGGCAACTTCCACAGTGCGTCGGTAGAACTGAAGGCTGTTCAGGCTTTCGCCATCGGCACCAGTACGTTGTCATTAACGGCCAATCCTCATATCCGGAGAGGTGGGATCAGATTGAAAAATTCCATCGGAGTGGCCTTCAATGCCATCACAGGCATCAGCCTCCTTACTCTTGGTGTCTTACCCTGGGTGTTATTCATATCCGCTTGGGAAGACAATCCTCATCCCAGAGGTGTTGCCGCTATTTTGATCTTCTGCTTAATGCTACCAATCACGAGTGTCATGGAAGCTGTGGTTTGTCTCATCATATGGTTGGGACCAGGAGATCTATCTCTCCCAACGATTCTAAAGCGCATTCTACACATTTTCGGAATAGTATGTATTGCTGCGATCACCGCCGTTCCAGCATTCGCTATTATGTGGACGGCACCTACTTCGCCTGGGATGGGGTTAAAAGATTATCTTCAATGCGAGGGGCTGGCGCTGTGGCGGAAGATTATCGCGATTACTCCGTGAAGTGTATGTTGATGAGAGGACAGGTTGTTAGAAATTCTTATGTACTATTCATCGTTGGGTTGATGTCGGGAAATTTAAATTATACAAGAGCCGGAGAGAAGTGAATGGTGCGTCGAGTTGGACTCTTTAGGTAAATGTGGGCCAAGGGAAGGCCACAGTACCGGATTGGCACAGGGGAGCAGGCTTGTGAGGTTGTAGGATCGGCATAGTGATTGCAGGTGAAGGACGTGGGCATACTGTGCGATGGGCGCTTAATCTACACAGCCAAGTGTTAAAGCTGTGATTCCTGTGAAGCGGCGGTAACCGAACACACGCAGGGGAGACGCACGTGTAGAAGACTTGAACAACCACATCCATTCCTGACTTGAACTCCATCGCAGCTTTCGTTCCGCATTCGTCTTTCTGTGGACAAGCTGAATCCCAAGTAAGTGATGGTATCTGGTGGCAAGAGCTGAAATTATAACGCACCCATTAGGTGAATCCTGAAACAAACATCATGGATGCCCCTACGATGCACAAAAGTCTAGCGACGATGCCCCTCCGAAAGACCAAAGTAGACGACCCTCAGATCATCTTATGTCTGCAGGATGGAAAGCGGATCATCGTCTATTCATGGGGTGGATCATTCCGGGTCTGGGACCTGGAGACAGACACTCAGGTTGGGGAGGAATGGGAGGACGAATTTTTTGGAGTGGAGACTATAGTATTATCGCCGGACAGCAAGAAAGTCGCAAGCAGTGGGGGTTCGGATGGCGCAGTGAAATTGTGGAGCATCGACACGGGCAAGGTCATTAGAACCTGGACAGGGCATACAAAGCAGGTGACTTCTGTGTGCTGGAGTCCAGATGGAGGGCGAGTGGTGAGTGGATCAGACGATAGAACATTCAGAGTGTGGGATGTCGAGAGTGGAAAAAATATCCTTGGTCCAATCGACACAGGGGAAGACGGCCTTGGCGTGCAGGCAGTTTGCTACTCACCCGACTCGGATGCCGCCAAGATGATTGCCACCGTCGGGTATACATATATCGGTGGGGTAAAAATCTGGGATGCCAACTCAGGCGAATTGCTCAAAACACTCGAGGGAGTATTTAGCGATACGCGCCTGGCATGGACCTCCGATGGAAAAACGCTTCTCGCTGGAGGATCGAAATTCTACACAGCCACGTGGACTAAAGTTGACCTGTGCGACGACTATGTCACTGCGATTTCACTATCTCCCAATGACCGCATCTTCGCAACCACAACATACGAGGACGACAAGGCAACACTAGTGCAACTATGGGACCTCGAAACAAATCTGCCCATCGGAACACCACTTCACCATCTAGATTCCGTGGAATCTGCGACGTTTTCTGTAGATGGAAAGTTCCTTCTCACTTGCGACGACGACGACATTTATACATGGGATGTTTCCGCTATCGTCAAAGAAGCTGGCCTTCCGTCAGATATTGTAAGCATAGATATATTTCATTTGGGAGGGCACTGACAACGCATCCAGGTTAACGTTACACCACGACTAGCACCAAAGATCAAAGGTGCCCGTATACCTCCAGGGTTTTTTGACGATGCATTGCGAGAGGCTAATGTATGTCATCTCCATCTACTATTCAATGCTTTGACAAATATGTTTTCAGTTGCGCATTCGTCAATCCCATGCCCCGCCCACTCCAATGCCACATCAACGCATCTTCAGTCCCTTTACCTCAGTCTGGCGCCCCTCCAAGCCACATGGGGCAACTGAGCTTTCCACCCAATCCCATTCCCAACCTTTCAGGTGGACCCGAAACCTTTCTGGTATACTGCGCAGACGAGATCGATCAGACATCCAGTTGCGAGAGGTCGAGGTCCCTTGCACAGCGGGAAAGCCTGTGCGTTTTTTTTACTCTTATTCTCCTTCGTCACTAAGTCTTTTTTGCACAGAGGAACTATCACGCGGGAAAGGGAAAGAACCCAGTTGCTAGCTCGTCCCGACCTTCCAATACTCATACAACGCAGCAACACAGCGCAGCAATCCAGAGCACACCGTCATCACCTCCAGCTGCTAATACCTCGACAATCGCTAGCACCCCGGGGACAATGGGAGCGCCTTCACGTCCTCCTAGTCCTGTTGCTGTATGGCGCGCTCATTTTGTGCGCTGGCTTTGCTGTGCGCCTATTTACCACACCGACGGTCAACATTAGACGCAGTCGCAACTACGCCATTGGCTTCTAGGACGGCGTTGCGTTATAATACACGGCAGATCCTGGACTCGTTTCTTACTCTGGATCTACTGCGCGTCCATCGAGCACAAGGGAGGACACTCGTAGTTCTTGTGTCTCGTTGTCATTTTCTATCATTTTATCTACTCCCAGTAAACGTCCCGCACTTGCACTTCCTATTTTTCTTTGACAGTCTGATTCATTGACCATTGTGGACCCTTCATGGGACGTATACACTGTTTGCAGTACGTATATGCGCTATCAATTTTGCGTTCAGTTGTTATCGATGCTCACGACCTTCATGAGCGAACACTGCGCTGAGCGTGTTATCATTGGCGTGCGTATCATTTCTATCTCCCTGGCCCTGCCATACAGTATACTCGAAATGGTCTGCATGATCTCGACCCCCTTCATACGCGAAAGTTCCTTCTGAATGAAGTACCACAGCTTCGGTGCACCTATGGCAGGCAGAAGCTGGTTAGGTGGACAGAATGTGACAGAGGCGGTGAGTGTTTTGTTCAGAGTCGAGAGGGCTGCGCACGGTACAAAGGGGCGTTATTATCATTACACCTCAATAGTTGTGCAGAGCAACTTGAAGCACCTGGGATATACAGCGACTGGTGCCATGCCGCATCGTGTTCTACCCTCACCTGCGGTGGTGTAGTGGCCGCAGTGATGAATCTCCACACTCAGTCTACAATCTACGAAATGACAAGGACCTGGTGGCCATTTTGGAGGCCTTAAAAATCGTGCGTCTCAATGACACTGTTCTTTTTGTGCATGTTTACGTCTGACTACAGGACGAATCTTCTCCATAACACCGGAAGCATAGGAAATCTGGCAAAATCCTCAACTGCTGGATGCTTTGCAAAGTGGGCGGCGCAAGCAGTCCTGGATTGATTGTGCACTCTCTGATCGTGTCCATCGTGCTCGAGAACTCTTCCACCGTCACCCACACGGATGCTGCAAGAGTTGAATGCCACTCGCCCGCCCTTGGTCCGCAGCCACTCTCGCCCACTCTCGACTTCCAGTCACTCCTGCCCACTCGTGGTTTGCAGCCAATCTCGGCTGCTCTGAGTCTGCAACCAAGTCCGACTACTCAGGGTGCACAACCAGATGCGCCCGGTTTGGGTCTGAACCCAAACTCTCATGCTCGGGGTTTGCAGCCACTCTTGTCCGCCATTGATCCGCAGCCACTCTCGCCCGCTCGAGATCTCCAGCTACCCTTACCCACTCGTGAGCCAACCTCGGCTGCGCTGGGTCTGCAACCATGTCTGTCCACTTGGGGTCTGTTCCTCCCTGCCTTTTGAGATCTGTTGCATTCCGTCTTCTCTGTCTTTTTGGGTCTATCGCACCTCGTCTTCTTGTCACTCTCCGCCTTTTGGGGTCTCCGCGTGCCTCATCTGCCACCCAGGTCTGCGACCAGCATTGCCCACTTTGGGTCTGCAGCCAGTATTCACCACTTGGGGTCGCAGATTGTGATTCTGGACTAGGTTCCAGCGGCTCGCTGTCCCTGGCGTATGGCAATGCTGCTCGTGCACACTTAATCATCAGTCGGGGTTCGTTCATTCATTTGTATTTTCCCTCAATCCCTGGCAGCCTGAGGACCGTATGATGGACCTAACACTGAAGGCTATTCAAGCTTTCACCATCGGCACCAGTACGTTGTCATTAACGGCCAGAGTGGTGGGATCTGATGGAAAAATTCCATCGGAGTGGCCTTCAATGTCATCACGGGCTGGAGACTGTTGGAATTCCCTCTAAAGGACACATCAAACTTGTCACTGGCATAGCACTCTCATTTGACGGTGCTCTCCTCTCTAGCACTTCCAACGACAAGACCATCGAACTCTGGGCTTTCGAGTCCCGCCAGCTCCTCGCTTCCTTTGACGTTCAGATTCCTCTTAGTAGACTTAATCCTCTCACCCGATGCACACCAGCTAGCTTACATTAAAAACACCAATGATGCACGGCCTGGTCGGAGGGATCATCCCCGTGATCCCTTAGATGTACGTTTTTTTCCTGTTTTTTTTTTGCAGTTTAATCAACACCCGCGCTGCAGTTCCCTGCTACATCACCCTTACCTCCCAATCGGCCTCGCGCAAACAGTCTTCTATCGACTTCCTTGCCCAGTGGCAAGGCCTTTTTCAATCCCATTCGGTCGTCGCCAGACAAGGGGGAGCAAAAGGCGCTGCCGTGGGCTCTGTGCGAATTCTGCCTCGTTCGACACTGCGACCTAAATATTGCTTCATCTGCAACCTTCACCATAAATTTTCTCTCTTCGACAGAGATCTCGCTCTTTCTACCCTCGCGTTCCAGAGGAGAGAAGCTGGAAGGACGTTAATCATGACACCATGGTCCATACTCACGATGGGCACTAGCCTGAGGCTGCTGAATCTTAAGAGGTGCGCCCGCTCGATTTAAGTTCCGTGGGTTCCAAGAGCACTGCAACTTTGTGAGCCACACGCAGCTTCCCTGGACTGGACATTCAAAAATTTCTTGACGCCACCTCCCATCTTTCGTCAGAGGTTAAGGTCGCCAATCTATCGCTCACCATTGTTTACTCCAAGACCGATCATGTGTTGAAGACTCAGTGCGCCGTCACGCATTTCTCTTCGCCTTATGACACAGCCCAAGGGCCGCCTCAATGGAACAGAACCGATGGGCGCAGAAGCTCCGTACCGATCGCTCGTTCTCATGAGTATATGACTCAGAGCGAGGGCATGAGACCCTGAGACAAGAAGGGTTTCCTGCGAGGGGATCAAATGTATTGACGGTCCGACATCACCAAAGATACACAGCAATCTCCGTTAACAGTCATATGCAGGACACTGATCTGAAAGGGAGTAACGATCTTGTATACTTACCTATAGGAGAACAAAAGAATGCTAGCAAAGGAATATCGACTGAGTCACGCAAAAAATTAAGGGTCTTCTTTCTGTAGAACATGGCGTGAGCGCCGTGGCACTCTGAGACCCTAAATCCCAAGATCAAGATATTTAGAAGTACTTCTGCTGTTGCTAACTCAAATTCGAATGAGCTTCTCAGGGACGAGTCGGACTTGGAGTGAGCATGATTGATTGCATGCAGAACAAGATTGATGTAGTAGATAGTGGAGTCCTTCGCACTATGGAAAACATGGGCCACCTGGCGCGCTGCGATTGATCTCGCTTCTGACGAACTAACAGTGCGTAGCGAGTGTCAAGTGAGTATAGTATTACAGACTTTACTTCAATTGATTTCCAGGAGAAGCTCAAATAAGTCAGGGTCACGTGCGCGTGTTGATGGGAACGCGTCGTCGGAGTCGAAAGTACTGTAGGTCCACAACTGCCACAGTCAATCAGTCCACAACCGCCACATCAAATTAATCGATGGGCCACCACATTTGCGCCAGATTGGTCGACCAGATATAAGGCAAGCAGGAATCCTTTTAGTTTTCTTCACCTCCCCAGTTTTATTCACAACACTCACTCAACGTTAATAGCAACACCTAGCATCATGTCCCCTCCCAGTGACACTAGCACATTATCAACTCCGCTACGTGCTAATGCGACAACTCATGATGCTAGCAACATCAAATCCACTCCAAACAGCCGCGGGGCTGCTGCCATCAGCGAGAACATCGGTGTGCTCGGTGTCAAGTGAGCGCACTCCCTATTTTCCATGAGTAACACTTAACATTGCATCAAGGGTTCCGGAACTCCGCCCATGGATACAGCGAGATGTCGCGCAGGCTAAGCAGTGCAAAGTAGATTCAATGTTGCGAGCCCTCCTCCAGCGCGCTTCCAGTGATCCAAAAACTATACAGTCCGACCTCCTGGAAAAGTGCTTCGAGGAAGTTCTGCCAGTTTGCAATGGACAGTTCTCTTCCAAAGGTATATCTTCTTTGGGCATCAAGACAGCCCTGGAACAATAGTGAGTGATCCCTCGCTGATCAAACGATTCCACGCTCACGACGATTCTAAGCGTAAACCCAGGAAAAGAAAACAACTTCTACGGTCCTTTTACAAAAGCCACCAACATCGCGCTCGCCTGTCTCGCAGAGATCAAGGTTGAAGGTATGGGTGATCCTGTCCCCGCCATCGACATGATCTGTCAGCAGAACGATCAGCCCATGTACCAAACCCACCAGACGGAGACATCAATGCGGAAGCCCGATCTCGTTCTACTTCCTTTGAACAGCGCATGCGCTGCCTTTCCAGCTGATACAGACGGCCAGGAAGGCAAACAGCAGGGCGACAAGAGGGACAACGAGACGGACACCGCGATGGATGACGACAAGAACGACAAGAAGCGCAAGACTCATATGGACGCGAATGCAACGGGCAAGCCGAAAAATCTCGCCTGGAAAGATATCCTAGCTTGCCTCGAGTTCAAGAGAAAGACGCCAGGGAGGACGAAGGGGATTGCCTCACCGCCCACTTCGTATACAGCGACAGATTATGTCCCTCCTAAGCGAGAATATTTACCGTTAGAGCATCTCAAAGCTGCAGCCCCGGAGCCAGACACTTCAAAGACCACAGCACCGTCAAAACCTTCATCCGACGCTGCATGTAAGTAATGGTATCTAGGATTAGGAGATCAAACTAAATCAGCCAAGCTGCAGTTCAATCTTCCGGTCTTACTACTGCCAAGGCTCACTTGGGCGGGTCCGGCTCCAAGCGCAAGGCTGCGGATACTTTGGAATCCGCCACAAAAAGATTAAAGGCGAACTCCGCCAACACGGACGTTGATATAGATGTGACCGTCCAGACAGGTTTGTACGCCGCCGAAATGTTTGCGTCCAATCTTGGAGTGAATTATGTACTGAATATTATCGTCGTCGGTGTGTTCTTTTGTCTGTCGAGATTGATTGTGTTCTTATCACAGCTTGTGCAGATGATGTAATGTGGATCTGGTATTATGATCGGCAAGGGATCATTCAATGCTCAGGCATCAACTTCATTCAAGATCTCCCGCGATTCATGGTGTTGTTGTATGCCCTACAGCGCTTCGAGCTTCACGATTGGGGCCGAAACAAGGACTTCCTCCCAGCTCAGGTGGAGGGGAAGCAATGCCACGAATTCAAAATCAAAGATGAGGAACTTGGAACGGTGGATCTGTTGCTCCACACCAGTCATGATGAAAGGGTGACGCACTATGGATTACAGAGCCGGGCCACCAATGTGGTCCCTGTCACTAGCGAAGCGCTTGCAAAGAAATACCCAAACGTCCGGGACGGGATGGTGGCCAAGATCTTTTGGGGAGAGGAGAGTCGCACCAGCGAGCCGGAAATCTTAAAGAGGGTTGAGGAGATCGCGAATGAGCACGACTCTGTCAGAGACCATATTCCTCAGCTCCTTTGGCACCACACGTTCACGGATCCGACGTCCGCCATGCGAAAAGCACTTGGTGTTCCTGAGCCCACCACGGGGAGTCGCGTTCTCTTTATCCTCGTCTTCCGCAAGCTCCGCCCCATCACGGAGCTTCACGGCAAAGACCTTTTCGACATATGGTACCAATGTATATTATGTGCGTGTTTTCGTCGATTTGCGAGGCTTTTCGTTGACTTGGCGTGCAGGCCACATTACTCTGTGGAAGGAAGGGGTCTACCATCGAGATGTCAGTCCTCCAAATTTGATGTGGTACTGGAAAGACGGGAAGCGGATAGGTGTTTTAAACGACTATGATCTATCCTCGTTGGCGGACGAGCCAGGTCCTCGAGGCAACGAACGCACGGGAACAGTGCCGTTCATGGCGCTCGATCTTCTCACCGAAAAGGGTCAACGAGGTGAAGTGAAGCACCTATATCGCCATGATCTGGAGTCCTTTATGTGGTGCTTCGCCTGGGTTTCCATGCGTTATGAGAATAAAGCTCTTCTACCACGGGGATTGCGGCCCTTCGATGAATGGGTAGCAGACGCCGTGACATGTTTCAAGGAAAAGCTTGTTTTCCAGAACTGTATGCCAGTTCCCGCTTGCACGCACGAAGATGACCTCATGTGGAAGTTCCTTGCGGGTTGTTTCCTGGTGCTTAAAAAGGATGCTGATAACCGACATTATCGTCGCTTTCAAGATCTGTCAGACTCGGAAGCGGACCAGCAGCCCAACGCCGATGAGTTAGATCCTGATGTTTTTCTATCTAGATTTACACGTTGCAAGAGTTGGCGTTTGCTAAGCGAATCAAAGTGATTTTTTTTACATTTTGCCCTACACCCGTTTTCTACGTATCGATCCTTGTAACTTGCAGTTGTATATCCACAATACAAGCAGTTGGC
>JRHT02000509.1:0-12927 GCA_011800875.2 Suillus brevipes Sb2 | reverse complement strand
AAATAATAAGTCAGTAGGAATCAAGGTATAATATCAATGATGCTTACTGCTCACCGCTTTGAACCATGTCTGCAATAACGAGGGAGAACCCATGTCGACAAACGGCCATGAATATCCCAGACTCATCGAAAACGCCCCACATCTTCTTAGTTTTCTCATCCCTCATGTTCTTCCAACGTCCCGCACAAGGGTTATCCTGAGTTTGAGTCAATCCCGGGGGGTTAATGAACACAATGCAAGACGTACCTCATTGTCATCCGCCAACATGTCAACAGGCGAGTCACCAACAAAGCCGTCAATGTAATCCCTCGTTAAGTAACGGTCGCCTCCCACAAACTGCGTGGTGGGAAGCTCACAGGAGCGATGAGCAAATGCCGTGGTGTCGTCTAAGTCGCTGTCTCCAATGCGCTGCTTCAACACGCGCTTGAGGGAATCATTCCCATCCTTCGTGTAAAGCATGCTAAACTTGAGGGGAGCTTCACCTGTGAGTGTGTACATGCATGCTGGACATGCGTGCTTGAGTCTCCAATCCGGATCGTTACGTCCAATCGCTGCATGAACGAGCGTGTTGACATTAGTGAGAATCTGCAAGTATACGTCGTATGCTATTGAAAATTGTCGGGACAGATATGCGCGAAATTGAACCTAAGTCAAATCAACATGATTGTATTAGCACACGAATGAAACACATAGAATTAAATGCACTCACACCTTGTAGATCACACATTGTCTTCACATACGCTTGAATTGAGAAGTGGGGATTATGTTGACGGGCTACACGGTAGAATTCGACCGCTTGTACAGTGATTCCAGTGGTTGGAGAGATTGGCGAGCAAGGAATGACTCCTTGACGAACAAGGGCTGAAGCGATGAATGTATCCGTCGGGAGTATCCTCAAATGAATGTTCTCAGCATCTAAAGTGTGTGTCAGCTAAGTGGGCGCAGATCGCACATATAACGTACAGAATAGGTCCACGACCTTTATCATAATGGTCTCGGCATCCTCATCCGAAAACACGCTTCTGTCGCGTGCAAAGAAGCCTCGATTCTCAGTGTGGTTCTCAAGGTGCCAACTTATATATGCCTCCCTCAATGCTGACATCTGTTTGTCAAAGGCATCAGTGCAACGTCTTGTTCTATCGCGTCTTGTCCTAAAATCATGACGAGAACGCGACTTCGTTTGATTTCTGGAAATCCTTTAGTAAGTACTTCAACATATGATACAGCGCTACTTTACTTACTCATTCCAGAAGTCACCCAAAACTTCACGGGTGAGTTCTTGAAATTCTCCACCCGCATGGCTAATATCTAGGGCCTCCGACCCATCCAGGAGACCGAAACCAAAGCCATCACTCCCATCGAAATCGTTCTCTTCTGGATGATCCTCCCGAAGCGCTTCAAGCGCACGTTTTTCGTCGGAGGTCAACACTATGTGAGTGCTCCATCAGTATCTATGTCGAGAATATTTTAAAAAAATAAATTCTTACCTGCTAGGCGAGCCTTTTTGCGAGTAGCCACACTGGCAGCATGCTGAGCGATTTTCCTCGGCCCAAGGATTTCGCTCGTTGGTGGAACACCACGAGCTGCAGTCTCTCGATGAGAAATGACATGGCGTATCTTCGTGGAGGTGAGTCCTGTACGATTTCGAGGGCGTTTGCCCGTGCGTCTGCCAGTCATCAATTTTAAAAACAGAGCCTTACCTGTTAACACCTGCACGTGACTGCGCAGGCCACGAGGAGACTCAGAACTCTAGCTGGAGAAGTGTCAATATGAACCACGAGCCTCGTCAAACGCAAGGTACGTACTGACTTCATCTTTCTTCATTTTCAGATCACTGAGCATGTTTAGGTCTGCAACGGCCAAGATCACTAGTCACTCGCACCTGGACGAACAAAACAACACAGGTTGTTTCACAGCGCATAACGACTCGAACGAAAACCACACGGGAGTCGACAGAAACTGAGACGGAGACTGAGAAAATTCGCACCACGGACACTGAGGTGAAACAGGTGATCACAGGTCCAGTAAGTTTCTCTTCTCATTATCTTGGAACCGTAATCTAACCTTGCAATAGTCCAATCTCCCAATCTTAAATACAGGTGTCGAAGTGCAGGTGCAAGGCGCTCAAGAGCAGCCCTCTTCTCCGGCGTCAGAATCCAGTTCACTCTCCTCCGAGACAGCTACATTCTTTGTTAATGGTGCATTAGCATCTCCTTCGACACCGACTTCATCTCATTCCAGTGACGAGTTGTGGGCTCAAGTTGAGGACTTATCGGCGCTAGTGGACAGGATAGAGTTGCCTGATAGCAGTGTTCGAGAGTGAAGCTAATTGCATACTGTGATCTCTACATATTTGCTTTGTCTAGATAAATGTTGCGAATTTGATCGCTTGTCTCTTACTACTGTTGACGGCTCAGAGGGACTGAGATGCAATAAAAATTGGTGTATATACTAAGATCAATTGAACAAGTGTGCGACAGTGTGTATCTTTGCAGTTTGAAGAGAGGAAGCAGCGCATATGGTGTTTCACATGCGATTGAACAACAGTTGAGTACTAGTTGTGCACCAAAGCGCTGAAAGAGTTGCAACGTCGTTTATGCAATCCATAACTCAAGTTCTGCAAATTTTCATGTCCCAACTGTAAAACACATCCTTTTCCTCTCGGATCCACCGGGAATAATTGATACAGGTTGCTTAATTTTACTACCAGTCACACAACTCAATCAACGCCAACATGATGAAGCCCGAGTAGAAATTGTACATCATAGCGAACGCATTCGCTACATCGTTCGCTATATATACCGTTCTATATGTGTATTCATTCACTCTGTTCACGCATTTCCATTTAATATACGAGTGACAAGGATGCATTTTATAACATACTAAGTACGGCTAGACACTATGATAATACCGTACTTCAGAAAGTCTGCTAAAAGGGACTGCAGGGGCATACTCGTCGAGCTTGAGTTCAAAAAAAACCACCTCCGTAAGAGCCGCTGATAACAAATCGTATATCTGTATGTATGTATCTTTCACCTGCTTTGGCCCTTTATTCGGTGGATGGTGCGCAAGCAGCTGAAGGTCACGTAGTATCACCCGACCCTCTCGGACGTGATCCTCACACTGAGAGAAGAACTCGTCTGTGGCCCTCCGCCCTTTCTCCTGCACACGCGAAAGCGTGTGATGAAAGTTCTTCGCCCATGTAGCTGCAGGGCCCCATTCAGTCTGCCACCCAGCGATAGATGTGCGTATGTCGAAGAGGGATGTGGGAGCTTTGGTCTGAGGTACCCGTTGTGATGTTTTGTGATGGTCGAGAGGTGCTGGCGTTGATATGAGATGACGGGTATCATCATCCTGATCTACAGAATCTGGAGAAGACGCCCGCCTATTATCAGCCTCAGAGTGTGCCTCCAGCTCCTTTTGCTAGCGTTTCCTGTCATAGGGCGGATTCTGTCAGTAATCACCAATGTTAGCTGAGGGGTGGATTACCTAGCGCGATTTCTGCACAACTCATAAGTCACAAGAGGTAAAGAGTGTGATAAAAAAAAACTCACCGCTGTGATCGTACTCGCGCTTTTTTGCGTTGAATTGCAAGGACTCTGGGAATATGTTGAGTGAAGTCGTGAGGGTCAAATAAGAAAGACTTACCCGGGCTTTGATAGCCAGCGGCGCGTTGCGTCACGCTGGCTTCGTATTGGCATGAGTGCTGAAATGACATGAAAGAAAGAAGGAAGGAAGTCCGAGTCAGTAACCAGTGTGTAGTATGAGTGCAGCACCATCACATACCTGTTTGTGTGATCAAACACCTCGAAAGCCAGAGTTGTTGTTGTGTATAATGCTGACACGCTCAGCGAGTTCTGTGAGTTGGATGCGTGCAATGTAGAGTGCTGTAGAGTGCAATGAAGAAGGGTGATATGACTAAGCAGAAAGTGCCGCCGGCACTGGCTTAAAGCAGAATTGCTGCCGGCACATGCGGAAGCAAATACACTGACTAAAATAGACCACTACTAGAACACCATGCATCAACCTCGTGTCAAGCGCTGCAAGGCAAGTCCTTACTTTGTCGATTTGTTAACACACCCATCAGCTGTTAGCGCACTAGTATCAAGCTGAATTCTCGTGTATAAACGATGGGTGGTGAGGCGGTGGATGACTTTACTCCCAACCTCGTTTGGTGTCTTATATATCCTTGGCGCCTCCAGTATAGTGGGCAATCGCACTGGAGCCTTTGCAGGTGAGTTTTGAAAGAATTTGCTTGCAGTTGCGGTGCGATGTTAATCCTGCTGACCAGGAACTCGCTTGATGTTGTTGAAACATACCTCGCCTCTCTAGCCTGTGCTGCCAGTGATGGGCATGTTGATGGTATTTTCGCGGCTGATGGTTGCCTGCAGATTCATAGGTGCATGGCCACATTTTTATCTAAGTTTTGTTGCTGACGATTGCCCTACTACTAGCGATCAATTACACATAGCTATTTCGTCACTCAACTCAGTACCTATGTAAGTCGCCGCCCAATGTTGCGTCTTAAGCTGACTTGTCGACACCTGCGGCATCACTCAGTACCTTGCTTTCCACCTTGCTTTACAGTCACAGCTCCCATGCGTGTTGCAGACATAGTCTGACAGTTTGCAACCACGTGACTTCATTGGCCTTGCTATGTGATCAAGGTAAGCAAATAAAAAATTTGATGATGTGACTTCACTTGACACTGATGCGCTGTGACAACTAGAAAAATTCGCAGTTTGCCTTCGGACCATGTACGACGACAATTTCGTGTTCACCGGCAACTACAATCGCAATGGCCTGTCCAGCGAGGCCGGGGTGGCATATCCATACCCTCTCCCACTCATACCACATTTTCCGTTCTCATCTACGCCAACACCGCAGCCTTTCAATGCCGAAATCGGCTTGAATGGAAACCTCTGTGACGGCGCCATTGACTGGAATGACCCCGCCTTATATGAATCGCTCCCGTCCCTGTCTGCCCTGTTAGACGATCACTCTAACTTCCAGGACACTGTGTTGCCTGCGCCTCATAATGACGTGTCACCTGACACCGGTGAATCACTTGACAACGCCAGTGTTCCAAGCCACGACATCCAAGACACGACACCAAGCCAGGACAAGGCTGCGAATCTACCCAGCCAAGAGGAAATACCACCTATCTCGCATACAGGGACAGCAGAGATCGCTGTGGACGCGAATAACTCATCCTGGGCTGCGCGGAATCCAAACTGTCCTGTGCTGACACCCCGCGCTCCACTCAATGCAGCACAGAAAGCCCGAGCGAACGCAGGAAAAGCTTCCCGCAAGCTTTCTGCAGAACAACGCAAGGAGGCTGAAAATGGCCTCGCCACTGCAATCCAACGTCTACTGGCAGACGAAACCGAGAAGATCAACGATATCGCACTCGAACATGGCGTGACTCAAGAGAAGGTCAAAAAATTGCTGGGAGGTGGAAAACATTACAAAGGGAATCGGAATGTACAGCTGGCCAATGCGCTCATCCACGCGAAAGCACAGGAAGTCAACGCAGGTTAGTCACTTTCTCTCTTAATTGCTTTGTTGGCTCATCCAATCGAAACGACAGATCGACCCCGCAGTGCGAAGTATTCACTTGAGGAGATCCGAGACATGGTGAAGGCAGACGACACTTTGCGCAATCTCACTGCAGAGGAACAGTAAGAGTATATCGATAAACTCAATGAGCACCGCGCTCTTCAAAATATGAGTGTTCGTGCGACCAACACTGCAGTGGCGCGTGATGTTCAGTCGACTTTGGACGGCGTCTTCAAAACGGTATGTTCTGTATGATTTGTCTCCCTCACCTCGCTAACAAATGTACAGCTAGATGCTTTTGCTGTTCGAACCGGAATATATGCGTGTCTCTTCGCCTCGCGCGGACATGTATACGACACCACTCAGGCAACTTGGTTTGGGACCGACAACATCATGGACTTTTGGGAGGATGTTCTCCAGATGGAGGCTGACGAAATTACAAGGAAACTGGAGCAATGGGCGTGCATGGCTGGCCGAAGTATTTTCCTTCTTGTATTTTTAGGGCCGTATACTGACTACTACATACTAGGCATCGACGAACGCGAGACCGTGCAGATCATGCAACGTGTTTGCACCCGCCTGCTTAATTCAGGGCTAAGTATGTTTCCTTCTATCTCCTGCTAGAAGCAGTACTAACTACCACATTCATAGGAACTACAGTCAAGAGACGCGACATACGAATTAACTATACGAATTTCGGTACCGCAATCAAGGAAAAACTCGGAATTGATCTGAAGGGTTGGCCCGAGGGCATTCCCTTCCAATCCCCCACCAGCATCAATGATCACAACGCCCTTCTCAAGCTCCGCAACGCGCTGAAGGATGGCTCCTGCCACTGGTTCCGCATGACCCCTCGTCAACGAGAGGAACATAGTGCTCAACTCGCTGCACGCCGCAAGAGAGGAGAGACTGTCGGGAAGCCTCGGAAGAAGCGTTCTGATGCTGGAGTACCCCGCAAACGCAAGGGAAAGGAGAATGGCCACCAGAGTAAGCGTGTACGAGGGTCGGGGTCGTCCATGCAGGCCCCGAAGAGTGCTGAGTTTGTGAATTCATCTGACGAGGAGGACACCAGCGAGAATGAAGCTTAGTTGGCTCTTTTGTATGCTTTTGTCCCTTAGTATACATAACATCAATCACAATTTGCATTGGCTACATATATACAAAAATCCGGCCTAATTCCATCCACACAGTAGGGAGATACTCGAGCTCGCTGTTGTGCACAGCGAGCACGAAGGTTTGTTGATGACGTGTCCCGATTAGGACACCCGACGGTGGCAATACTCGGGGACGGATATAGCCGAGTACCCCAGAAGGTACCTACATCATCCAGCACGTTCTGCAGCCCTCAAGACCCTCCTTTATTGAATAATTATTCATTTGGGTGCGTACAGCCAAATATCCCTCGACTTAGACCCGACATCGCAACCAGCTGTCACGTCTAATTAGCCTGGTTACGTGGGAACCACAGGTGAAGTCCCTTGCCGGCAATGTCCGCTATTCCCGATAACCAGCGCAAACATACCAAATTAGGCAACACCGCGCCTCACCCTAACTACACATCGTCGGCAACATCCAAAACCTTCGTGCTCACCGTCCTCAACGTTGAGCTCGAGTATCTCCCCCATTTTTGACTCAAACTCTAGTGCTTTTTTTGTTCCTTATGTATTTCATATGTCTGATTCATTGGTGTTGTATTCAAGTATATATGTACTATAATAAACAATGTATGTTAAAATTCTTAACAATGTGTAAGCCTAAGGGTAAAGAAGGGAATGAAAAAGCTAAGATAATGTGCTAGATGTGGAACCCGCTGTAGGAGTAGCTGCCCTGGTACCAGCCGCTGTAGGAGTAGTTGCCCTGGTATCTTTCCTTGGACCGCGCTTCTTGCCTTTATCGGAGCGCTCTTTGCGGGCTTTCTTCTGAACTGCAACTCCCTCTCCCGAGGCAGAGAAGATGCCAGTGAGCTCCGCTGCCAGCCGTTTCCTGCGCTGTGGTGCTGGTGGTGGGGCCTGATCAACTGCGGTAGGCATGGGCGTAGACGAGCCGTTGACCTCTATAGCTAAGTCAGATGATTGTGAGTCAGGAAGTGGCACTGCATCATTCGTTGGGGGATCTACATTAGTATTGTCGGACATCTGAGCCATAGCAGCATTAAACCTGCTAGTCTCCCAATCTTCGAACTCGGCATCTGAAAGCCGACGGAATCGAGTAGACTTAGTCTCCCAAGCATGGAACAAGACACGGAGCTCGTTGCGTGAATTTATGTCCCCTGGACAGCAGAATTTCGACAGTGGCCAGTTTTCGAGGACCACACCGTACTTTGCTGTTATGTTGGTGTCGAAGTTCATATAATACATGCGCTGGACTTGCTTGGGTGATGCTGCTTTCTCTAGCATGAGGGGAAAGTGACATTGAGGCTGATAGGAAAACTGGAGAGGGACGACACACTCACAAAGCTTTTGCAAGATCATTTCACTCAAATTCTTCTTCAAGTCAAGGACCTCTTCTACATGTGTTTTTGCGAGACCTACAGTGCAGGTTAGAAGGTCAAATATTATATAACAAAGAGATGTCATACCTTGCATGCCTGTGACACAGTATCCTTCGAAGCGGAAAGCAAGTGTTCCTAGTGAAGTCTTCAAGCAGGAATCAAAAAACTCTGCTGCACGAGCAGTGTTGAAAACATGAGGCTGGTTCCAGTGTTCAGTGTCTCCTCGTATGGCGAGTAAAATGAACTCAATGCCGGTACGGCTGTGCAAAGTTGTAAGCTACAGAGAATAATTAGTATCATGGTTGAGTAGAAATAAAATTAATCTCGCCTGTCATATCCCGTACTCCGGACCCCATTTCCCATCCCTATTGTCACCATCCTTTCCTTTGCGCATGCTATACTTCAGTAGGATCAGCCCTACTACCTCCGTCCATCATCCGACTTGATATCCAGCCTTCCGGATACTGCAGCCAGCCTGTACCCCTGACCTCCGAACCTTCGGATCTTCGGACCTCCGGAACCTGTCCGAGTATATCCGGACTATTTTCCCGCGCTTCGGATCCAGACTTCCGGACCTGTATCGGATCCCGTCCGATGTCTAGATCCATTTCTGATATGATATGATAAGCTTGTCCTGTTCACATAAGGATAACACAGCCTATTCCGTTATTCGGTATTCCTTACTTCTGTGTTCTCGGTAATCCTCAATACCCGATTATGTTCTTGGTCCATTTCCTTTTAAGTATTATTCCTATGTTTCCGGTCTTCGGTTATTCTCGTATTCCGTTCCATTACTGATCTACTCTGCCTTTTCATATCCATCTCCATTCTATTATGATCCGTGACACTTCACCATAATATTCCACATGTCTCGTACATAGCTTCGGACAACTGTTTACTTACATTTCCTGTGCTATCTTCAGTATATAAACCTCCGTACATACTTGTAGTACCTCAGTTCGAATATTAAAGTTATTCTCCATCTAACATTATTCTCCATCATGTAGTCTTAAGGGATTGATTCCCTTATGCTCCGACTCTACCTTTCGGTAGTCTTTCCTTATGCTCCGATACTTTCGGACCTTGTCCGATAGTCAATCCTTGTCTATCCTTATCCTTAGCTATTTCGGACTGTGTCCGATAAGCTATTCCTAGTCCTTCCTTATCCTTAGCTATCTTGGACCTTGTCCGATAGTTAGTCCTTGTCTTTCCTTAACCTCCGCTACTTTCGGACCTTGTCCGATAGTTATCCCTTGTCCTATGCTTATCCTAGACTATTCTGGACTACGTCCGATAGTCACCTTGTATCCTCCGCTTATCCTATGTCCTCTGATACTTCCTCTGTCCATCCTAGACTATCTTGGACTGCGTCCAGATAGTCATCCTCCATCTTCCGACATATCCTCTGTCCGGACATTGGCTTAATGCCTTGTCCTTATCCATCCCTATTCGTTACACTCCCTCTGTCGGTCTCTACTTGGGTTTCATCCCAATGTAGTCCATAACCCTTCCTCCACCCTCGGATATGTTCCCATAGTGTTTCTCACACTTTGGACATACATCCGGACGAGTTCCCACGCTCCGGATGTGCTTCCGGATCAGTTCCCGTGCTCTGGATGCCTTCAGATTAGTTCCCACACCTCGGACATGTCCCAGACAAGTTCTCGTAGTCTGGACGTCTCTATTAGGATCTCCTGTGTTTCATGGAAGTCACCTAGGCACTCCCTCTGAGTAGCCTCACCTTCGGAGTCTTACTAACTTCGTTGGATGCCCTCCGGACTTCCTTCTGAAATTAAGGGCATGTACTCGGGTAAGGGGCACAGCGCATGAGCTGAGGCCAAGCCCTTCCTTCCTGATCCGACCCTCCGGCATGGATTCTGACATCGCCTCATGGTCCACCTTCTCGAGGGTCTTGGTAGCATCTGCCAATGCACTTAACATCACATTATGGGAAGACAATTCCCTCATCTCACGACGTTCCTTCATGGACTTGATGACCTCTTCTGTTTTGGCAGTATGCTGGTCTTCAACCATATCTTGCCATCGTGCACGAATTTGTGGCATGAGCTCGCAGGCTTTGTGCCGTCTTTCGCCAGCTGGTACCACTGAAATTCTATTGTGAGTTTGGAGACAGCGGAAAGAAATAATGCAAGTACATGAGTTATGATGCTCGACTTCCTTTTTCACAAAAGCGTTCCATTTTGTAACCTTGCGCTGACCCATTAACCACGAGCATTGCATAATTTCTTCAAAATAATAGTCGATGGAGTGTCGACCAAATTTTTCATGGAGTAGAGTGGCTTGCTCCTTTACGATGTTCCTAGCAGCTATAAGAGCCTCTGAATACTCATCACGATGCTTCTTGCGTTTAGCCCTCAATAAGACCTTCTGGGCCACAGTTTGCTTGATGCGCTGGCGGTGTCGCCACACTGTTCGATTTTTGGTGGTCAACATCTTGCACATTGTCAACGCATAGTGAGCAACAGCATTACCTGCCTTGTTGCGTGGTGACATGAGGGTCGTATGAGCAATGAATTGTACATGTAACATTGAAACAAAAACCAATTCACGTGATTTTGACAAGTGGCAGTGAGCATGTAAAGCGAAAAGCGATAAGCTGATATGATGAATTGAAGCGAAAATGGGATACACCATCATTCATTGATACCATCAACTGTGATAAGTCCCCAAAGGAACACAGCTTCAGCCGTAGGCATCCCCTTGGTGGCAATGGAAATCATGAAATCCTGGCATGAAGAACTCGTATCATGGGCATAAGCAATATGAAGTAAAGCCCTCGAAGTATACCCATGAGCCTGAAGGTACCAATCGGCAATGAGACCGAAAGATGGGAGCGGTGTGTTGTCAAATTGCGGTTTATCAAGGTCATCTGTGATGCCGTTGATCTCACGTATGTGCTGGTAGATAACCTTTGGTGTAGGTACTGAGGGATTGGTGGGCATTCTCCAATGTCGCAAATTTCCGAAATCGATTGTAATCAGGAACGTTTGTATCATGTTACAATTGCATCACAATGACATTATCAATCTTCATGTAATCATTATAGTGGAGTCTCAATCGATTACAATGCGGTTACAACATTATGGATATCCTACAACTCGCCTTTGATTGCGTTCTCAACCGTTTCCCTCCCTTGCCCATACTTATATATTGTATGTCTATCCAGAACATGGCCCCCGAATGCACAAAATTCTGCGATCTGTGCAAACAAGACCTCAAACCACGTGGGTGGACCACTCATCGCAAGGCCTGTGAGAAGAAGGCCGAGAAGCAGCGTCAGAATCAGCTTGTTGCGGAATCCATTCGAAGGGAAGATTTAGAGGCAGAAGCAGGTATGTCCAAGTTCAATTCAGTTGTATATTAGTCTAAGTTTTTGTATTTAAATCGACTCATAGGCCCTTCAAATTCAGCGAGACGTCGATCATACGCAAGCGTAAACGATTCAGAGCGTGCCGATGAATTTATGGGAAACGAGATTGATGATGGCATGGGGTATATTGATGGTAAGTCAGAATCTTAATTTCAATCATTCTGTATTATAATTCACGACTCACTGTTGACAGATCACTTTGCTGATGCCGATGTCTCTGAATGTGCAAGCACTCCCACATTCCAGGTTGATGACATTAGGTGTGAGTATCATCCAAGCAGTGGGATCCCACCCGAGGTCCATGCTTTTGAGGACTTCAAACGGCGTCCAACCCCACTGGCATCTATCCCGCCTAACAAGCACCCCTGGGCGCCATTCAAGTCACGACTAGAGTTTGAACTCACTGAACTTGCCCTGGAGGCTTGTTTGAACAATGAGCAGACTGATCGGCTCATACGACTTTGCAACCGGTGCACTTCCTGACAGGAGAAGTTCACATTCCGGACCCACAAGGACATTCACGACAGGTGGGAGACTGCTTCCCATCGCCTCACGGGGGTTATTTCTTTATTTCTCTGATCTTTAGCTTCTGACAACACTCAAGTTTAGTTTACTCAAGACATGATTTCAGTACCGTATGACGGTACCATACGAGAGTTTGATCTACACTATCGCAATCTCTGGGAGTGGGCTACTGATCTCCTTCGTGATCCTCAGCTCTTTCCGCACATGGTATTTGATGCGCAGCACTTTTCAAAATTTGATGGCAAGACATTTGTAACCTTTGTGGATGAACCTTACATGGCTGAAGCTTTTTGGAATGTTCAAGTATGTAATACTGTTGTAGTGATTTCTTGTATTCGTGAATTGATCTATTCTTTTACCTCATAGTCTCAGCTACCAGAGGACGCCAAACCTCTGGCTTTTATTCTGTATGCGGACAAGACTAAGTTGTCCTTGTTTGGTACTGCAAGAGGTTACCCCGTCGTTGCATGCCTTGCGAATCTTCCCACCGACATTCGCAATGGTCAAGGTATGGGTGGCGGCTACGTTGTTGGGTGGCTTCCTATTGTATGGAGTGTTTTCTTAGTTAGCGGTTAGCACTGATTGTAGTTCTAGGTGAAGGACGAGAAGGACCACGCTGGCAAGCCAAGCTGGGTCAATTTCAAGAATGCTGTTTGGCACGAGGTGTTCTTGAAGATTCTCTCACCGCTAGCGTCGAAATCTAGTACAGGTCAATGGTTTGAATGTCTTGACAGCATCCAGCGCTGGTTCTTTCCTTCGATATTAATCCTGTCGGCCGATTACGAGGTACAGTCAGTGTATTCGTTTCAAATTATTATCTGTACATTTAAATAATTGACTACTTGTCAATGTGTTAGATGTGTTATGTCGCTCACTCGAGGGATTAAGTCCCTGTGGCCATGCCCAGTTTGTCTCGTTCCCCATGACGACCTTTTGGATGCTTTGAAGACCTATCCTCGTC
>JRHT02000508.1:0-13148 GCA_011800875.2 Suillus brevipes Sb2 | reverse complement strand
GAGACCGTCCTTACTAAGCATGACTCATCACTGGATTGGTAAGAATGTGCTTACAAACCAAGCCTTTTGGTGGGCTGAATCAGCTGCTTACTAAAGTACATGACTAAAAGTTACAAAGCATGACAAATCATGATAAAGCATGACGAGTCATGCAGAAGTCCTTACAAATCAGATTTTTACCAATCACATGACATGCTTACAAACATATCTGGGTGGCTCACTGATTTGTAAACAAGTGGCTGAAGCCTGGAAAAATGGAAAGAGACAGAAACTCGCGGAAACTACAAATACAAATACAAATATGACTAAATAATAGAACACTGAACTAATAGAACACTGAACCTATGATAGTGAGAATGTATCGTATACACTTCTCCTATCTCCTATACACTCCTACATGTCATGGTATCAAGTCAATACCATGCATGACAGCGGTATCAAGTTTTCAAAAACTGCGTGTTACCCCAATGGTCGTCTAACTTGTAGTGCTGTTGCCCTTGTCGTCTGTGATCTTCCTGCTGCACGCCATCTCTCATGTCTGGCTGGAGTCAGCAGTCATTTCTACTGCAGCACATGTGATTGCTATCACAAATCTACTTATGGAAGAGTAGACTTCAAGAATTGGACACCTCGTGATAGAGACAAACTCCGAGCATATGCTGAGCAGTGGAGAGACGCTGCTACATCTGCTGAACATGAAGCACTGTTCAAGGCTCATGGCGTGCGTTATTCCGAGCTCTGGCGTCTACCGTACTGGGACCCCTCCCGGCAGCTCGTTATTGATCCGATGCATTGTCTATTGGAAGGTTTGGTTCCTCACCATACTCGTAATCTGCTCGGTTTGACTTTGAAGTCAACTGCTTCGGCCTCTACCCCTCTCACATTTTCATACAACTTTGGCGAAGTACCTTCCGGGACGATGACGACGAAGGAAATGACACAGGTATCCACAATCCAGGCCCTCCTTCTTTCCCAGATGATTATTCCCGATGAAGAGGCCTGCTTCAACAAGCTGAAAGACTCTCTGTTCCACAAGAATATCGGACCGCTGAAGTACATCTGTAATAACTTGGGCTGTGTGCTCCAGAAAACTGGTAGAATGTTCAAGATAGATTATGTCAAAGCTCTTCTCGAGTGGGTAAGTTCTTCGTCTTCGTGTTACTGTCCCAAGTTTCTTAACGATTATTCACAGCGCCGTGGAAAACCTTTAACCGCTCCCATAGAAGAACCTCAGTTTGGGACAGCAGAAGTACTTGGACGCATTCGCGACATCATCCGAGATGCATCTGTCCCCACTTGGCTTGGTTCAGTCCCCAGTGATTTTGGAGATGCGTCTGCTGGGACGCTTAAAGCTGATGAGCGGCGATCACTTATTACAGTCTATCTTCCCATTGCTCTTGTGAGCTTGTGGGGTGCCGGTACCTCACATGCTTCCGATGAACTTTCTGTGCGCCTCAGAAGTGTTCTTGATCACACTATGGAACTAGTGTGTGCGGTGTACCTTGCATGCACACGAACTATGACAGCAAGAAGAGCAAACACCTACCGCTCGTATATCTCTGGCTATGTCGGAAAGTTGAAGGAGATTCATCCTACCTTTGCTCTCCGCCCAAATCACCATGCGTCTTTCCACTTATATGACTTTTTGCTCCTATTCAGACCCACTCACTCGTGGTGGTGTTTCCCTTTTGAATGTCTGATTGGCATACTCTAATGCCTTCCCGTTAATCACAAATTTGGTCAGTCCTTGTCAGAATACTGAACGAGCAAAATGGGCTAATATTTTTTCAGGGGAGCTCGAGAACACAATGCTGTGTTCATACATAAAGGCTGCTAGGCTTCACTGTTGGCTCACTCGAACAGATTGTCCGCCCACTATCCAAGAGTGTAGGGCTCTGTTTGATAAAGTATATGCCCCCAAGGGTGCTCCGGATCCCAGCCAAGAGCTTGCCGAAGACCCTATGGATGATATTGTCCAGGTTCCTGACTCGGCAATGATCAGTACGGTGCCTGAGGATCTATATGCCCTCATCAGGCGACGAACAGCAGTATTGCGCGTCTCACTGAAGTTTGATGGTATTGTTTACTGCAGGGCATCTACGCACATGGGGAACAGCCAGATTTTTTTCTATCCCAACAGAGATAAATCATTGACTCCTGTCGCCGCTAGTATCAAATATATCTATGGTACGCTGACAGGAGAATTGTTGTTTGCTGTACAGCGACATCTCCTGTTAGACAACAACCGTACTATCGACCCCTTCTCAATGTATCCCGATTTTCCGGCCAAATTGTACTTGACAAACATCCAGAGTCATCTCGAAAAAGTCAAGGTGTCCTGGGTAGTCAGTCACTTCGTGCAGTGGGCGGTTTCTGACAGTCATATAGTGATTCTATCTTTATCTCGTGATTGATGGTAAGTCATTCAACCAAACTCCCTTATTGATATTGACAAGATAATCAGCATCCTCCGCGCTTCCATTTGGCTGCCCCTCCATCTGTTTCCCGCTTTTTCTCATTCACACTCATGAATTTTACATAGTTATCTCGTTTTATGCTACGTATAGGAATTGTCTTGTTATGCTACAAAACTGTTGCTAGTAAATATCTGATAACAATAAAATGCCTTTGAGGTAACGAATTCGGGTGGTGAGCGGGCTACAATTGTGTGATGATCGGGCGATGGGCGGGCGATGATCGGGGGATTTATATTGTCTCTGGACAAAACTTCAAGTTTTGTCTTCACATTTCGTCACAGGCATAAACTTCAAATTTTCAGGGCATTTTAATTGTTGGACAATACTTCATACATAAGCAGGTGTATGATCACGTCCCAAACTTCACATTTTGTCCAATGTTTTAGGCTAGAATTGAACTTCAAATTTGCATCAGTAAAAATACATGTCACTTAATCAACTTGGCTGACTTAGCTCAAAATTGTTTACTCTCTCCTGCATCATCCACTTGGGATATCTTATTTTTTTTTACTGTGAACCACAACAAAATATGTATATTAACATAGCTCAACAATTTTTTTGTGAACATGTTGAAGTTGAAATTTTGACTAAGTAGATTGACTTAGCCAAAGTCACTCAAGTGCTAGGGCTGCACGCCGTACCGTATACGGTAGACAGCCGTACACAAACGGTAGAGATACGGTAGACGGCAAACCCGTACACTGTATATGGCATTGGGGGTGCACGAAGCAAACAGTATGGTATGGAGCATAATACGGACGTATACAGTAGTGTACGGTACATACAGAATGAAAATTAATTATGAACGAGCCAAACGAAGTCTTGCCTTCACAAGCATCAGCGTTCTGATAGTCTCGGGTTTGAGACTTGCACGCCACAGGGAAACAGTGTCATGACCACCGGAGAAAATGCGCTCAACAGCAACAGCAGATCCTATCGAGAAAGAAGTATTAGTATTAAGTACTGCAACGCAAAGTCAACAATGTCAGATTCGTGATCAGAGGCTGATGTAGTATCCTCCTGCGAGCTTGAAGGACTGGCATAGTCACTCCCTTCATCATCCAGGTCACCCTCAACAGTAAGACCATTGAAGCGGTTCGAATTCTGGGCGGTTTTCGACTTCTTGCTTCTCTGTGGCTTAGACTTGATGGCAGGAACATCTTGACTGCCTTCCAATTCTGCCGTGATACTCTCAGTCAAGTGTGTGGTATTTTTAGCACAGTGCCCACGACTGAGGACAGTCTGAAATTCAAGTTGTGGCTCAGCAGGTGAGGACATCATGGGCGGAAATGTGATTTCGGGCGACAAAAAACAAGTAACTAGGGAAGTCTCTGTCAATATCATAAGTAATATAGTACTGACAGTGCTGCTTCTATCAGTGTGAAGCACACGCAGCAAACCATCAGCGCTGTCAGCCTCGTCGCTGTCGTTTTCGTTGGAGGTGCAGGGCATGGTGGTTCAGGGCAAGAAGGTACGGGATAAACCGGCACCCATTCTGACCGTATAGGCCATAAAGGAACTGTCAACAGCTGTATGGAATACGGTCTCTACAGTGTACGGTTTGGCCGTATACCGTACCTATCTGCTTCCTTTGGCTGGCACACCGGTACGGCAACCGTATCTGTCGACGGTCGCCGTACGAACCGTCTATGACGGTGACGGTGTGCAGCCCTATTAAGTGGGCTTTAAGTCTGTTTAATGCAGCTTAAGTAACATGTATTTTTACTGATGTGAGCACATGCAAAAATTCAGATTAAATTTCTTATTGTTATTGACATATGGTCAGTGGGGATACGGTTGCCGATGTTTCAAATTTTGTATTTCATAGAAAACACTGCCAAAATTTGAAGTTATCTCTCCATCTTTATGTCAGTTTAAACTTCAAATGCTTTCTTCACATTTCGTACTACATATAATCCGCTGCTAAATATTGATAACCCCGATGTGCCTGTGCAGCTTAGAGAAAGACACCTTGACAACCTTCAGTAAAATGTCGCAGCCCATTCCAAGCACCACACCCATTCGAACTTTTGAAGATCATGAGGATACCGTAAATGCAGTCGCAGTTCTCCCCGATAGGCGACGAATGATTACAGGCTCGGACGACAAGACACTTCGTATTTGGGACTTGGAGACAGGCGTTGTGTTGAAGAAGATGGAGGGGCATAGCAGTGCGGTGCAGGCATTGGCGGTATCACGAGATGGTCAAATTATAGCAAGCGGTGATAATGGTGGAGAAATCATCGCCTGGCACGGTGAAACCGGTGAATCACTCACCAAACCATTCTATGCCCACTCCTATCAGATCGACTCGTTGGATTTTTCTCCGGATGGTACGGTCCTGGCCACTGGGTCATATGACGGCATGACGAAGTTTTGGTGTACCAAAACATGGCAGATGCAAGGTGAACCAATCATTTGTGATGCCTGGGTATTCTGCATTCGATATTCGCCATCTGGTGAACTTCTTGCCATCGCAACATCCCAGAATATCCATATATATAATTCAGGCACAAGGAAACGCGTCGCATCTTTCAAGGGTCACACAAAATGGAACTGGTCACTCGCGTGGACACTGGATGGCACACGTCTTCTTTCAGGAGGCGATAATGAAGATCCTACTATATGAGAGTGGGATCCATTGACGTGGCAGCAGGTCGGTCATCCCTGGGAAGGCCATACTGAAATTATCAATGCCATTGCCATTGATCCCACTGGCACCCTCGTCGCTTCGGCATCTTATGACAACCATGTCCGTCTCTGGCGGCTCTCAGATCGGCAAAATATTGGCATCTTCCAGCACTCGTCACCGCTACGTTCTGTCACGTTCTCAGTGGACGGCAGGTATATCCTCAGCGGAGGTTGGGATCGGAAGATCTCACAGTGGGAAGTACCAAAGGATGCTCATTCAAAGGCGAGTCCTGACTCGCATAACACAATTCGAGCATCCTTTGTGCAGATCCTGGCTACCACGATAGCCCGTGATGCATGTATAACTGGGGACCTTCCCACCGCTGAAGAGTTACTAAGCCAAGATATTCACATCGACGCCAACAACTATACTTCATATGCCCATCGCTCGTTCGTTATGGCCAGAAAACACGCCTGGGACCATGCCCTTGAGGATGCAATCAAAGTGAGTTGCACTGACCCATCATGGCCCCAGTACGACAGGCTAACTTTCATTGGTGACACAGTCCATCAGCATTCGCCCCTCGTCGACAGGCTACATCTCTAAAGGCATCGCCCTCTGCGGAAAAGGTCATATCCGGGAGGCAAGGATAGCATTCGACATCGCGTCCGTGTTCACGAACCAAGATTCAAAAATCAGCCATTTTCTTCTCTTGATCAAGGTACATCAAATTCTTCTGACATATTCTGTTTCATCTCACATTTCAGGCCATAGCACTCTTCAACGCAGATCAACAGGAGGAAGCAATGCTGCTCGTCAAAGAACTCGCCGTCGTGTGTCCAAATGCTGACATTCTCGGGTGTCGTGTCGTGGAAGTGAGTGTATTGCGGCGACACTTGGTCATCGACCCTAATCTTTGCATCTTCCACATTAGACATATCTACATGTTCAGCTCGGAACTAAAGCCTCGCATCACGATGAAGCTGCCGATCACTTCATTACCGCTGTCAACGCCGGCGCTCTCTCATCAGAATTCATTCAAACCTATGAGGACTTGACTGTGGTACGTCAAAATGACATTGCACGCATCATTCTTGTCATAAACAAGTGCTTTATCCAGCTCTTCTGCTGGGATCTCCAGGCCTTGTGCCTCACTGCACACCAGAAACGCTGCCAAGCATTCTTTTCGGCAGGCAAACCCGACAAAGCCCTGGAAGCACACAATTACATGATGGATACCATCAACGAATCTGCCAAGGCCAGCTGCCTTGTTTGGTCCAACGGCAAGTCCGCAGTTCGTGATGTCATGTAGACCACGGTCCTCACCAATATTTCACTAAGTTTTCAAGCAAGAATGCAGCGCGCTCTGTATTACCAACGGAGATACCGCCCTCGCTGCGCGCGATTATGACAGGGCTATCGACCTATATTCTGCGGCAATCACCCTCAATTCTTCATCTAGTACTGTTTTCGCAAACCGTAGCAAGGCAAAGTTGGGTAAAATGCTATGGATGGAAGCACTTCTCGATGCGCAGAAGGTGCGATGGCATCTATTGTTTCATGACCAAAGCTCATCGTAATGATACTTAGGTCATCGAACTCGACTCTTTGTCATTTCTTGGATATAATTTGAAGCACGCAGCGCTTCATGGTGCACAACGCTATGATGAGGCGATCCAGGCCTTCCAAATGATGCTCTCAAAAATGGACGATCCACCCGACATTCAGACATGAGGTAAGCCTTTGATAACACATTTGTTGACGTGCTTAACTCTTTCTACAGAGCTACGCCAGCAGTATCTCACACCCCCTGAAGTAGAACGTGCTATTCAATGGGTCATCGATGCCCAGCTCGACAATGCCCCACTCCGCGTACTCGACACCACCACTGGTCTCTTATGCGATCGGGAGGCGCAGATAAGCGCCTTCAAAATGAGCACAGAGTACAAGGAGCTTCTGTCATCAACAATCCCGCATCCAGACCTCGACGCGAAGCGCATTGAAGAAGTGGTGAGGAGGAACCTCCAATATGCCATGCTATCACACAGGTGGGAAGGCAAGGAGCCGCTGCTGCAGGATATCCAGGGCAAGAGCGTGTACGACTCGGAGCTGGATTCGGTCGGCGGCATGACGAAGTTACGGTCATTCTGCAAAACTGCTCATAATGCGGGGTATAGCTGGGCATGGAGCGACACATGCTGCATCGATAAGAACATCAACGTCGAACTCCAAGAATCGGTGAACTCTATGTTCGTCTGGTATCACCACTCTGCACTCACAATTGTCTACCTGTCGGATGTCCCGCCTTCATCCAAGTCTGGCGCACTGACAAAGAGCGCTTGGAACACGCGCGGATGGACGGTTCAGGAATTCATTGCTCCCGATGTCATTCTCTTTTATCAGAGCAATTGGACACTTTATCTTGATGATCGCACTCCCAACCACAAGGAGTCCGCCGCAATTATGCAGGAGTTGAAGGACACGACGGGCATAGACCGGTTAGCCGTTGTTGCCTTCCGTCCCGGCATGGATGGTGTTCGAGAGAAACTCCATTGGGCATCGACCCGCGTTACCACTCGTCAGGAAGACATCGCATATTCGTTGTTTGGCATCTTTGATGTCCGCCTGCCTGTAGATTATGGCGAGAGGCAGGACAAGGCTCTCGGACGGCTCCTGCAGGAGATCGTGGCTCGATCGGGTGACATCACTGGCCTCGATTGGGTTGGAAAATCATCAGCGTTTAACAGCTGTCTACCAGCCTCTATCATTTCATATGAAGCCCCACCATGCCAGCTACCTCCCCTGCCAGAAGATGAAATTCAGTCATTGGTTTCTTCGCTGCGAAAGACGGTGACTGTAGATTTCGCTTCAAACGTTTATACCCAGCTTCGGAACATGAGCGCCCCTCGCTTCGCGACACAGAGACTGCATCTGCCCTGTATTGCATTCAATGTCAGGGAAGTCAGACGGGTCCGTAGTCCAGCCCCAGAAACTCAATTCACGTATAGAGTGAAGGCAGACAGGCTTCGCAGTTTGGATATCACCACGGAAGAGACCCTGGTTCAGTTCAGGCTGGCAAGGCCCATTGCGCAAAAATTCATCCTTGTCCATCCCTGGGATCGGTCTCTCCTCGAGCTACCTGACTTTGTGGAACCATCTGACTTCGGAGACAATTCGGAGGGCGAGGAGGATCATGGGATGTCGTCCTCTTCTCTGTCGCATGACTGGTCCGGTGATTATCCTGGGGCAGAAGAGGTGGTTGACCAAGGATCACGAGCATTTCGGTTGCTTGTTCGTCTTGGACAGCCTTTCAGCGCATTTTTGCTAGGGCAGTGGGGAATACAAGAGGATCGCGTCGGATCATGACATCATTGGGCAGGTCAACGACGTTAGAGACCCGATGGACATCAGGACCATAGAAATATTGTAGTCGTACGTTTTTCATTACAAAGTTTATGGATCTCTAAGCGGTTTGCATTTGTACTTTTAAGACGATACTCGTACAGTATACATTTCACACATGCATGTGTATCAGTCTAGAGGGAGTGTCCGCCCATGGGTGCTTGGTACATTTTAGTCTCCAGGTCTCGTCACTGCCCTATCATATCTTGGTTCATCCTTATGAATTATACGGGAGTGTGACCACGACAAGTTATTGGCCTCCCCACAGGTAAACATTGCATGTCCTCTTCATCCTCCACACTAGTCTATTAGCACAAGAAGATTATAAATTAGTTCAATGACGGACTACTGCGAGGGTTCTGTCAGGATAAGCCGAAGCAGTAAGTAGCTCTATGTACATCAAATAGAGTGCCCTCTTGAATTCGGCAAGCATGTACAACAGCAGCCTGCAGTGCAAGGGAAGATTGGACACCAGGCACAGGAGGGAAGGACAGATCTATGGTATGTTATTGGAAGATATACATTGAGGAGAAGCATGTGACTCACCGAGTGCTTGCAGGATGCTTTCCGAGCTAAGAAACCCATAGAGCATTGCACGGACTTCCAAAAGCGTGCTGGAAGTCGCGGTGATAGCAATACGGTTACAAAGTGAACTTACGATTGCATTTTCAAGGCTTTAAAGCCAAGTAACACTTTACTGTTGCCGCCAGCGTCTTCTGCGGTATGTTGTGATGCCTTAGTAGTGTGCGCTATACACCTCACCGGGAGCCCAGCTGGTGTCATGGCAGATTATGTCGGAGTCCAGCTTGCCATACTGATACCATGGATCCACGACCTACCCAGAGGAATCAGAGTTCGCAGACATATGGCGACAATGAAAAGGGATAATAGCTAGGGACTTCCCATAGGTTCTTCTGCCTAACGAGGAAGGGTGGACATCCATATGCCAATAAGCATGGAATTTGTAGTGCCCGGTGTTGCGCCGGTGTTGAACTGAGAATCCGAGAAATGGAAACGAAGGTAAAGACTCCAGGAAAAACTGATGACGTCGCACACATGGATGGTGGAAGGCTAAGTGCGTTCTACATGGAGGGGCAGTTGCATGCAGTTCGTAAATGTTGACAGCGGTGCACTCCTCAGTGCAGGTCAAAGCAATAAAATGATAGAGAATTTGTGATCGAGGTAGCCCTGCGGACGCCATGCAAGGATGTTATGGAATAAACAGATTGCAGCCCCAAGTCTTGGAGATCCTTGCACGTGTAACCTTCCAGGCGAAGGTTGTCGAATACGGCTGCGAAGTTAAGAGGACCGACTAAACACTGGACCAGGACCAGCTGTAAAGCCTGTAAATGCTCCACAGCATCATTCAGATGAGAGACACTCCCGCTGGTTATTTATTCCGTAAAACGTGCCTGGCCTGAATGTCTGCACCTCTGGAGACATACAGCGCTGAGCGTCTGCCTATCATCTCCGAGATACTCAAACTCACCACCTCGCTTCTCAACTATGCATTATAGTCTGGACTCGGACACGCATCAATGCGACCAAGTCCCTTCCTGCTCGGTGTCAACGACCGGATCAGCAGTATCGTACTGGATGGATTTGCGATGTCAGCTGAGGGGAGACCTATCAACGCCTATGGGGTGCTCAAAGCTAGGGACAGGGCGCCTGAGGCACCCGAGATGTTGCAGATGGGGTGCATACAATCTGGGGTGAAGACGCTTTTTGGTCTGTACAGACCATGATATCACACAGTGCTTGTGTGTTCGCCGAGTTCTCGCAGATGCTTCCCAGATTTTGGGCGCGCTGGAGGCATGCGACAGAAGTGTTGTCGTATCAGCATCATTGGCGTCCGCTGGGTCTCTGAATCCTACTAACGTCGTTCTTGTTGATCAGCAGGGTCATGCGTATTTAACTTATCTCGTGGAAGCTGGCCAGACGAAGGTGTTTGTGACACGACCGGACGGAGTAATCGGAGGGATCGTACATAGTGTGGAAAGTGTGAAGATGTATTTCTCGACAATATTCTTGGATGTGTGGTGGTCTGTTCTTTGATACGTTAATCAACGTAGTTTGTTATGACTCGCAGGGTGCATTCTTGTTAGAACGATGATGAGGCAAACTACCTCGTGACTTGGGGGTCTATGAAAACGAGGTAGGACCTTAGCATGAGCATAAAACGCACAATACACGCACCTGTGCAACTTAGAGAAAGACATCCACAATCCCTCGACAACCTCCAGTAAAATGTCGCAGCTCCGAGTCCGAAATACAAGGACCACGCCCATTCAAGATTTTAAAGGATGTGGGAGGAAATGCTACAGCAAGCTAGCTGTACATGATGAAAAAAGAAAGTAAACGTAGTATGAATGCTTACATACTGCAATTGATATCAGACTCGTCGGGCCATGGCTGTGATGCGAAGGTTCAAAATTACATAATCGCGTTTGACAACCGATTGTGTTTCTAATTATAGTTTGTACCTACCGCCGGCATATCCATTTTAGTAACCGTCAGTTGTTCTCAGGCACGACCACGCTGGTGCCACTGAATCTTGCTCTCTACATTGATTTCGTCGAAATGTCGTGTCCTTGGTGTGACTAGGCAACCGCATTGATTGGTATTCAACGATTGAGAAAAAGGCAACCAGCCCAATACTTCTGTTCTGATTCAAGCTCAATGTCATTTTTTGCAGCATACATGATAGCCCTTGACGAGGAGGTTGCTATCCGATATTCCTCGAGAGGAAGAGAGACTATCATCATGAATTCATCCACTCAAGCTCAGTCTCATCTTTCTTGATACGCGCGAAGATGGCTTGGCAGTAGACTATGGAAGCAACGGTTACTCTCGCTTTTCGAAATATTTTGCGGTGCGTTTGAACTTTGTGCGAACCAGATGGGTTACTTATGCATTTATAACGCATGGTAGTTTCGAAAGACATACAACTTAGTACGAATAGGACCTCGAGCATGAGTTGGAGCTCTCGTCACACCCATATGCATGTTGCACTTCATCGAGAACCTCTTTAGTTTCTTCACGTCTGTCCAGCCGTCACCGAAGTCTTTTTGGCATACTTTATCTCCTGTTCGCCTGATTGCCTCATCTGCGCGAAGAGCGTATCGTTATACAAACCTGCATTCTTGATTTAAACCCGCTACTACCCATCAACCCACCGTCAGATTCAACACCCGATACTGTTCTGCTTGAACTCCAAAAGATCCGTATCAAGCTGTTAGATCTACTCCAAGGACGTCCGCTCTTTAACTGTACCCATTTCATACAAGATATGCCGGCCACACACGTCGCGCAACCTATAAGGTATGGCCTCAAATTAATCATCACACGGGCTCCAATTCCGATGACGCGTCTCTTTCATGGAATGACTATCTGTCTTCTTTGAACAGCCCTGAATCTGAAAGTCAATTTCGCTCGCCATGCGGTCAAAAGCCATTGGCTCTTAAATGGATCTTGGACGCTTCATCTGCTCGGCCAATGCTCTAGTCGTCCCGCGAGGTACACGTACTGGTTAAATTTCGTGCAGTTATTTACTCGCTAAGCGCATACTGATGCAATAGCAGAAGTTAATCCCGACCGTATGCAACGCCTCTGAGGCTCAAACGAGCCGTTTCAGTCACCCAGTCATGCTTCAATGCCAAGCGCAAGGCACTACTTAGCATTCTGCAGGGATAGCCATGGCTGGTAAAGCTACACTCGTTACCAGTCATGCTACTCGACTTATTCATCTTAGTATTCGACTTCCTGGAAATCATGGCGTCCCCCAACTCCTTACAACCTGTTTGTCTCATTCACGAATCTGCCATCACTTTTGCCTTAGCGGTGATGTACTGGAATACTTGATCACGATTCACACCACGAGCGCTGCTGAACAGATGGTCTTCGCGATTCTGGAGATATTCGGTAGGCCTCTCACAATAGACTCCTGTCGTGAACGTCTACTAAGGACACACGAGGCCGGGAGTTGTGGTGACGCACCAAATTCCAACCAACGTTCACCGACTCGCTCCTAGGATCAGATTGATCAGACGACGATTGCCGACTGCTTTATCAGATAGAGTAGGTTCCACTGTTGCTTTCACGTGATGCTGAACATCGTCACACGTGATTAACTTGGTCTCACTTCATACTCTCGAGTCTTCCAAATTCGTTGACAATATTCCGACCAGCGACTGCGAACGCTATCCAGGCCTAGAGACCAGTACTGAAATGAACCTCCTCAGTGTCTTTGGACGTGCCTCGACGTTGGGCTCTGTTACGATGCGTCTGTTGGCCCTACCTTCCCTTTCATGAGGCCTTCAGGCCTGAGCGCTGGCAGTGAGCCATTCATCCCATACCCAGAAATTACCTATTAAGACAAAAATGAAAAGCATCGAACCTTGGCCTTCCACTCTAACCGAGGGGCTCGTCCTTTGTGCTCAGTCCACCGCACGCAATTTCTTCGCGCTTTTAGCCTTTAAAGGCAAAAACGCGTGCCACGGCAAAGCAATCGCACTCGATGTCCACAGCACGCCTGGTGCTTTGAAAGAGGATGTGGATATGTGGAAATACCACAATACACGCGCTTTTCATCCACTCCAAAGCTTCAATCCACCTCCTCAGATCATATATAAGTGCTT
>JRHT02000506.1:0-13260 GCA_011800875.2 Suillus brevipes Sb2 | reverse complement strand
GTTCCTCCTGTGCGCAACAATATGTCGATAGACGCGCTGTCAAGCGCCAGGAATTCAGTATGACGTGGTCACTTGACCTTGGATAGGTTTCGCAACGTGAAAGTTAAGGCGACTCGGAGATGCCGCGTTTTTCGTGAAATAAACCGATGCTTGTCGGATTCTGTCAAATATGGAAAGACTAAGTCAAACGTAGCTAGTCTCTCGTAGTCAGACGTCAAACCCTGAGCTTGGAAAAAGGAAGGCAGTGCTTGGTTAAAGTGTTGCTGATTCCTGATGGGTTGAACGTTGATCCGTGGCCCAAGTTTACCGGCAACTTCCATATACCACGTGACCACACCATGATGGGACACCCGAATTTTGAACTTGGAAGTTGACAACGCCACAAGGCGACCAAAAGCGAAAGGTCTCAATGATTTTCTTAGTTTTCTGAGTGACTCGTGTTACTGAGTTGTGCACCTCCAGAAATCAATTTCATTGCTTGCAGTGCACTCGCGTCAATAAAGCGCCGGTCCAAACGATACACACGCTAATCATATCATGATTTTACCAAGGCAATTGCTAGATCCCGCTACAATGATTATGACCAAGGTTTCAGCCGACGAAGGCGGCACCCCACGAGTGCCATGATAAGGATGGACTCCACCAAATACACGGGTCAATACTGGTGGTGTTGCTAGTGGGCGCTGCGCCGCTGCGGCCTTCAACTTCTTCCACTAGTAGGCATACATCAGTGAACCGGAGGAAAGATGATAAGGACATGTATAACAATATATAGTACACCATCACAAACATTAGCATAATCTTGCTCACCATCATCACATGATGATGTTTGACTTTATACAGGAAAGGACAGTGCATAAATTTCCTGCACCAGTGTGCGATCGGGAGAACACTTACAAATTGCTGGACTTCTAACTTGAAAGTGATATGAAACCAAATTTAAGGCTCAAGCTAGTTGAGACACTTTCAGCACTTCATGAGCAAGTTTCACCGCGTTAAAGCCAAGTGCGAAGGCCTGAATTTTCTGAATGACCACAAAGTGTGCGCCAAGTGCGCAGGTTTAAATTGATTTCCTCGGGCCAATTATGACGCCCCCTTGCTTCAAAAGCTGATCTCCTCTTAAGCATGGAGTAATGTCTTGAACCACACCAAATTGAACTGATATTTTCCAGAGTACCGCAAAATGTTTTTCAAGCGTGCAAGTTCGAATTGATTTGCTAGGGCCAATTTTGACGCCCGCTTGCTTCGCAAGCTGATATCCTCCAAGCATGGGGTAATGTCTCGAACCACACCAAAAACTGATATTTTCCGGAGTACCGCAAAATGTTTTTCAAGCGTGCAAGTTCGAATTGATTTGCTAGGGCCAATTTTGACGCCCGCTTGCTTCGCAAGCTGATCTCCTTCAAGCACCGGTCAATGTCCCAAGCCAGGCCAGAAACTCATATTTTCCAGAGTACTGCAAAATGTTTACCAAGTACGCGAGTTTAACTTGACTTCCTTGTGCGCATTTTGACACCTCCTTCTTAAAATTGTACATGTTTGTCCACTGTGCTTCAGTTGCGAATCTGTGCAAATCTGTGATTACTCTTGTATTGCGACCAGAACCTGTCCACCAAAGCCAACATAATCAAATTATGGCTCACTTCGAATCGTCATGCGAAATTGTGTGAGCACTCAATAAACAGCAGTTGTATCACTTGCAGCGTGGCTCACAAAGGTCCTAGGCTTTGTGCAGATGTCGTGGAATGCTGTCCGAGTGAGTTCGGTACCCTGGTGTCAACCCCCTCCAATCCAATCACAAAGGTATTGATAGGCGACATCAGGAATCTGTGACGGATGTCGTGCTATTTTTGACAAAAATTGGTGTGTTTACATTTTGCTGCAGCAATTACTGACGCATGCATAGAATAAGATAATATCTCGATTTTTCCAAATATCATGTATCGGACCCTCACCTCGACACACTACACAATTGCCTTCACCTCGCACTGCATTTCAGTGGTCGTTGCCATGTTTGTAGACGGAGAACATGTTGGCTTTGTCCCCGCACCACAGGTAGGGCCGCAAGTTGGATAACTTGTCTGATTATCATCGCCTCGCAGTTCTATACCCACTGCGTATTGTGAAACCCTGGTTCCAATAATTGTTGGGTGTGCAATGCTTAGAGGGAACATCTTCACCATGCCATCCGTCATGAGTACCGCCGTGGTTTCAATACACTTTGTAGTTGCTGTGTCAGGGCGTGTTTTGTATAGCTACCATCACCTTCCAGTTCCATAATCTTTCTGAGCTATTAAGCTGTGGTTCAGTGATTACTGGGGATGCGATTGATGAATATAAAATTATGATGGTGCCATACACCATGAGTGGGGATACGGTTTCAAGATGATTCACGGTTGCCGTCTCCTCGCGTCGTTGGCAGAATGGTCTGTTTTAGCACCCATTGTACAATATTTCTTCGTTTGCGCTCACAAAACACAAGCGTGGAGATTCACCAATCATCACGCGTCCGTGAGGTGTCCAATATATCATGTCTATTAGAATTGCAATACCATACATCGAAAGTAATTAAAATTTGACACCGAAAGTGTAAGCTACTTGTTGTGATTTGGCTGACGACAATATGATCCATGTGGCGAGCTACTCCGAGTCGAACATGGCATCGTCTATTCTCGCCCTCTGCATAGCGAGAGCATTAACGGACATTTTTGCCTTCGCTGCGTCGTTAAGTTCCACGCGGTGGTTAGTGCCGAAGACCTTCCTGATAGACACTGGTCAGTTGACGTCTTCACGTTATAAACGATGTACCTGTTCCACCATGTTAGGAGACGGTCGGTATTGCGCCGCGCTATTCGACCATGGGCCTTTTCGAAAAAGTCTACGATGTTGCACCAAAATTGGACATAATCAAAGTCGCCATCGACCGAGCGCCAGGAGGTCACAGATGACAACGCGAATCGCAACTACAATGTATTGCAATGTCAATAAGTAGATAGAATGACTAACCACTTACTTGACATGCCACATAAGCGATCGATCGAGGTGAGACTTTGTGCATATGAATAATTTGCGCCACGTGGGTCTTGACTTTTTTTCCATCTCTCTTAGCGCGTCTGTTGTTTTCAATGATGTTGGCGCCATCACCCTCGCCGGACACTTCCTTCGCGGAGGAAGGGGATGTAAATATGGCCTTAAAGGCCTGCCGAACAAAATTGAGATCATTGTCAAGCTACTTGATTATGACGAACCTGAATTAATAGCTTGCTTTTAAATAGGCCCTCCTCCAGGTTGTCCATATCAGCGGTATAACCATCATAGAGGAACGCTGGCCAGGACATTTCTGTCACCACGTGGCCATCTGTACGGTCCCTGATTCCTGCTCTGACGCTGGTGGATAGTTAGCATCGCACGGGACCCTGAGCGCACTACGTACACTGGATTACTCCAATCCATTTCGGTCGGGCAAAGTAATCTACCACATGTATCATTGACGAATCCCCGACAATGTTTATCCTCGTGGTCGACTGGGGGATTGGGCTTGAATTCCCGATTTACCCAATCGGGGACGAGACCCTTCAGCTTCGATGTGTCGTCTCCTCGAGCACTGTCGGCCCCCTGCCTGAGCTGAATAGCTATTCAACACAGAAACAAAATTGTGAAACAAGCGATATGCACCATTTTCAACATATGCATGTATTCCTCATACTCACACTCTGTAGCCCTTTGATGGAACCAGGGGAGGGCATTGTTGAGGGCGATGTATCCCTGCTGCAAACGATCCTGCCTGTGTAAATTAAAGCCATGAGTACCATCCACGAGGTAGGTGTAAATCACTTGACTCGGGAGTCACGTCGTCGTCGCCTTCGTCGCACCTCCTATCGTTCTCGTTTATTAAGTCTTCGATGCCATTATACAAAGCAACGATTCGTCTGATAGATCTTCCTTTTGACATATAGTAATTGGTTTCCCTGAAAATGGTGAGTGCGTAAGCTAGATGTAACTGTCGGTAACAGCATACCTTTGCTTCATTGCTTGCCCGGATTCGAGGACTTGCAACTTCTGTTCTAATTGAGCAATTTTCCGTCTCTGACGAGCGCTATCTGATGTCGTCACTGCCATGGACGATGTTGGAGGTCGGGGCTCGTCCCCCATCTGTGACAACACGGGATCAATCTGGGACAACACGGGATCAATCTGGGACAACACGGGATCAATCTGGGACATGAGTATCAATAGCGAGCCTATGGAGGAAAGAGGTCAGGTAGGAGAACCACCTGTACCTGTAGGATTAATATATTACTGCCTACAACTAAAAGCCGTTAGTGATACATGTATTACTGTGGGTCACAAAAGGTGTGATACATTGCTGGCCAGTAGTCTATAGGTTCCCGATGGCCCTAGTGCCTTGTCCGTGTATAGCTATACTGTGTTCTACTCGAATCCTGGCCCTGAGATCTCGGAGCCATCTATGATCGAGTCTTGCTACCATGACCGAGTATAGGACTGTGTTCTTCTTAAGTTTTGGTCCTGAGATCCAGCATCTATGATCAATCTGCGGTCCTAGATGCAATCATAATTCATTATATTGTGCCTGAGAACACCGCTACACTACAAACAACGCAGTATGTCGACACAGTATCATTGGTTTCCTTCAAAAGTCCGTGGTTGCAAGAGGCGCATCAACCGAAGGACTGCCGTCGTCATCAAAAGCCGGTATAGAGACCATGGGGGCAGAACCAAGCTGGGAAACAAAGCTCCATTGAGCTTGGAATGACTTCCGCATAGCCGAACGGAGTGCAGCCTGACGGTACGCGTATGCCTGCAAGCCTTCTTGATCAGTAACCTTCTCAAACGAGCGCAGAGTTGTACGCTGATGCCACCAGGAGCTTTGCCATTCTAGAAAGGCCAGTACTCGTCTCATTTCTTCAGCCAGCAGCTCTACCTCCTCGGACCATCGAGCTGCGCGTGCGCGTGCCTTGCACCACTCAATACGGACACCTATGCAAATCAATCTGAGTCGGCTGTTAATCGTATTGACTAGAAATACTCACAGTCTTGAACACGCTCGTTCTCGGACAGACTGGAGTCGCCATCTGTCACCAGCCAAATCCATGAGATAGTCCCAGTGCCTTGAGTGTGTCCACCTGCGAAATCGCCCATGGGTCGAATATCCTCGTATTTGAGAGCTCGAAACCTTTCCTCCCAGCCCATCTTATCCAACCAACGGCTTAACGATGCCATAGCTTGACGTGCGCGCTTGTACTTCTCTACCGCTGCATCTTTCTTTGCCTCGACTCGCCCAATCAAATTCTGTGCACGAGTGGAAGACGCTTGGCCTCGTAAATTCTTGTCCTTGAATTTGTACATGTGTGAACGTAAACGAAGGTGTGAACGGAGTTCGTTTAGGGCGTCATGACCCTGCGCCTGCCGAAGTTCCCATTCGTATTCCATCAAACGGCGATCGCAGTTGAAGTGCTCGAGAGCTGATGGTAGATGTAGTGGAAAATCTTGCGGCTTAAGTGGTGATTGGGTGCTTGGACTTGAGTTTGTCGATGAGCGCAGTGTGGAGACAACGGGCATGTAGAGTTGTTGATACCGACACCACGAATCAACACGTCTCTGTAGCGCATTGGTTCGATGAATGATGGCCTCCCTTTGCTTGTCAGTGGGATGAAGCGAGAGATGTGAAATATCGTGCTTGAGCCGTAGTCTGACATGACGTCAGAACAATGAACACGAATCGGAGGAATCACATACTGCATGTCTTCTAATTCGATCCCCCCACTGATAAGGACGCTGGGCGAGACATCATCATCGAGCGAGCGGTTGATCCCTGCTTGAAGCTCTTGTGCTTCTAATTCCGCAAGCTGTGACTTTACTGCAGCTTGCGTGATAGCTAAACATATAGTAGATGGTCAGCGCAGGTTCGTAGAATATAGTAGAAGTGACGTACGAGCAAGCTTGCTTTCGAAAGGATTTGTGTGTGTGCTGTCCCCCTCCCACATCTCGACTTCAACTCCCCACTCGCCCAGCAGCGCAGGCTGAATAGTTCCTTCCAGGTCGTACAAGGCAATGCGATGTTCCCGCTCCCACTTTACAGCTTCCTCCATCTTGCGCTTCAATGTACGGCCTCGAGAGTGCAAAGTATCAGTAAGTGAAACACAATAATTGACAAAAAAAACTCACCAAACGCCGTTGTCTTCTTCCAATTCCAATCACCGAAGTGATCATCTAGCGTATCGCGTCGCGTCCCTGGTCCCATCTCCTTCGTGCTTGATGCGACACGGTTGGCATTTGCCCAACCTCGTTCCGGTGCCTCTCCGTCAGTCCGACCTGCCCACTTCGTGAGGTTCCATGAGAATGAAAGCTGACAGGCTGCGACATGGGCCGCGATGTGAAACTTTGGTACGAAGTATCGAACTAGTATGTCGTTGTGGGGTATATGGAGGTGAGCCGGCATGTTTTCCATCCTGGTCCATAGCTTTTTCGACCATTGGCAAGCGATGTCGTAGGAGATATTTAGCATTGTTACCGTGAATCCAACGAGCGCCGAAAAAACGATGTAGTCCATATTGAGATACCTTGTGACACTGTCAGCTGGCTGAATATGAAACGTCGCGGAAAACATACCTTTCGCCCTTTTGTAAATCACCCACCCCATTCGGCAATTTGAATTCATGTCGAGCACAGTCGATGGTCCCTATGCCAGTTGCTGCCAGGCCTCGTGAGGATTTTGTGTCAGCCATATTTACTGCGTTATGACTGACACAGCTACTGCGCTAGTTACGAAAATGTTGAGTACGTCAACCCCAACAGTCCAGACTACATACACACCTCTTGTCGTTCATTAGTTCGCTCGGATAAGTAGCTCTTATACGCGCGCTCCTCTACAAAATAGGCCCATCCTGCGTTTAAGCCGGGGTCCACTTGGTCGGAGGAAACAGCCTTCCGTTTGAGACGGAAATTAGCATCTATAGCAACGAAAAGTGAATACAACCATCTGTCAACCTGGGTTAGCAAAACATCTTTGTCAAAAATCAACTGTAAGCGTACCTTGTTGCTGGAGGTGAATTCTCCCAACCTCGAGGCAGATTTTTGTCGGGATGCGGGCATGCTGGACACAACACTGCAAGTTCCCCAGCTTTCGTTTCGGCGATGCCACCCGGGTCATGGCCTCGGCCACCACGTCTGAGTTGCCGAAGGTGACGCCATTGATGAACTATCCTCATGAATGCCGAATAACGATCCTGTAAGTTCGAATTGAATCAATATTGCACATAACATTGAGAATTCAAGACTTACTCTGACCGGTGACAATCTGGTGTTGTCAGTACGCCTGGATAAGCTATGGTAGAATTCATACGCCGAAACCTTGGACTCGTATGACAGCAGGTGGTAGTGTTCGAGTACGTTGAATGTGGCCGCCGTTTGTGGATCCGTCGTTGTTGCTGGATACCATCTCATTCGTAGTAGTTGCTTGTAGCGCAGCTGTGCAGTGTCGCAGCCACAAAAATCTAACGCAACTTCATGGACCCCATTGGCATCTACAACAACGAAGTCGTTGCCTGCTGAGGGACGCGGATTGTAACAGTGGTCGTCAGGAGTGTGACCCAATTGAACGCGTAAACCGAGGGACTTGAGGTGGGTGCGCTGGAAAAAAGAGCCGTTCCACTCCTGCATTTGTATGTTGGTAGTGTAGACAATATATTTAGTAGGAAATGCGTACCTCAATGATATGCAATGGATTGTATCTGTGACGCTCGACAACACAATAATGGCAAGACATTTCCATACCAAAACAATCCCTGCATCGGTACCTAGGTTCGTTCAATTCACCTCCACAGCGGCAGAGTGTGCGCTGGCCTTCGGGACCACGACCTTCCAAAAAAATAGTCTCATCCAGGAATTTTTGGCGCTCAGGGAGCCAAACGAGAAGTGGGTTATCCTAAAAATTTGATGAGCCTAGGAGATATCATTTACATCCTCACTTACTGCAGCATATCTTTTGCGTCTATCATGCAGAACATCACTCACGATAATCGGAGAATTGCAAGATGGAGATACTTCATCCCAATCATTGTAGCCCAGCCAATCCGTGTGAGGTTCATATAGTGAGGCAGATGGCTCACTTTCGAGTGTGGTGTCGCCAAGTGAAACATGCCCTGTGTGTAGAGTAGTGTGCCCATTAGTAGATGCATATTCCCGTATCAACTTAATTGCTGGTGTTGGCGTGGAGAGTGGTTGAACGAAACGCTCGAATTGCACCTTCAGTTTCTTTGTAGGCCGTGTCATGGCAGTAGTTCAACGTTCAACGTTGAGCACTGAGCATGTCACGCGGTGATGCTGGATTCAACCACGTGACTTTGTTTATCGTCCAGTGTTATTATCCTAACCCTAATGAGCACAATAGGACGCAAGAAAAGCTCGTGTTGACTACAAAAAAATCTATGAGATGCGTACATTGAAGTTGTGCTACGTAGTAGTTGCAAGTCAAAGTCTGATGCCTTTTTGATACATCATCTCCCCCATCGAGTAAGCGACTGTGAGCTCACAGACTCCTCCAGAAAACAGCAGGCACTGGATATCTTCTAAATATGCAAGCACAGTCCTTAAAAAACGGGTGACCGAGTCAGCGGCATGCCACTCAGGTGATACCCCACAAAAGTTCAGGATCAAATCTTGTGTCGGAATGGTCCGGTCAAGTATTTTTTGAACCTGGGTGATCGAGGTTTCGATGATAGAAATATCACCAGGGGAGGAGTCTTCAGGGAAACTCTTCACATAGTTGCACAAGACTCCCTCGACAAATTTGCAGGGGTCGTCGCCGATTGATTCCAACATTTCGTCCTTGATAGCTTTGAGAACGTGTAGGCATTCGGGAAGATCACGTCTGTGTTGAAATTGAGTTTAATAGTTCATATCTATTTATAAAAATGAACATCTGAACATACGGCTCGTCACTGTCGTCATCGTCTGACTCTGAGTCATCAGCCAAGTCGGACTTGGGCTCATCATCTTCATCTCCGCGACGCAAAGCTTTGGTGACAGCGTTCAAGAGCTCCTTTGTGAATTTCTTTTCTGCCTTTGTTTCCTCGGTTTTAGAGCTACGAAGTACTCTTCGCCTCTCCAAAATACCATCTCTATTCCTTCAGTGTGATTGATCAGGAACTAATAGAATTAATTAATTGGCGCATGACATACTTTGCATAATGACGGCGGCGCCTTTCGCGTGCAGCTTCTAGCTTTGCTTCCGCTGTTTTATAGATGACTGGACGGGGCATTTGGACTGTTAGAGAGAGATTTAGTTAGGAGTAGCAGTAGTATTGAAGAAAATGAACTTTTGAACCAAGGATTCTCCTTGAGTGTGACGAAATTGCAACACCGAGTTTTGGTCGGATGAAAACTACTTGCAATTGCACTGAATTGGTCCCTCTAGCAGTCGGACGAAAACACACGTGCCAGTTCACAAGCATACACTTGAATTGAAATTTTCCTTTCGTTACTACACTAGCTAATAGCTATTACCTGCAACAAACATCTAATCTCACCGATGGCACCACCCACTAAATATTCTGCAGAGCAGATCGCGTTTATGGAGACATTCCATGATCAATTCCTCGAATGTAAGGCCAGGAAAAATTACGAACCTTTATGGAATCCTTTTTTCGAGGCATGGGGAGAGAAGTATCCTGAGCGCGCAGTAGTCTTCCCAGACATTCCACTTGATGTCGACTTGACTGAAGAACAGTCGGAAGTGTTGTCAAAAGCCTGGGCATTGCGTCAACAGGTACGTATACATTTAATTTTAATAACAAGTTCCTCACCATGTTAACAGCGCCTGATGGAGAAATTTCGTAATGATCTAGGTGGGTCCAAAGCAGGTCGACGGGCGAATGGAAAGCACGCCGTCGTGGTTAACAAGATGATGAAGAACATCCTGACGAAGGACTCGACGAAAAAACCCACTCGTATCCTGAAACCATGGGAAATGTACTCAAAAACATACTACACAAAAGTCAAAGACGCTGTAAAGACTGAGCAGGAAGAGCTTAAAAACGCGCCTTTTGCTGAGCCAGCCAAGAAGACTGCCTTGTGTGTCGTTAGGCGGCATCTCAAATCTGCGTTTGACAATGAGTCCGAGGAAGTGAAGCAGGAGGTCCTTGCAGCTGTTGAGGCAATGAAAGAAAAGAGACGCACAGAGATAGAGGAAGCAAAGAAACAGGATCATGATAAGGAAATGTAAGTCACGGTTACCGTCTTTGATCACATGAGCAATGCTTACTTACAGCATACACAGCTACATATCCAAAATCGCTGCGATTTTGTCCCAGTTCTTCCAGGAGTTGCATGAGTTGACGGATTGGGTATTCACGGTGCTCATGGGCGGGCCTGCAGCGGGTGGAACGCTTGATATCAACAGTTTCCATATTGGTGCAACAAAACTAGGTAATCCGTTCAGTCAAGCCTATCCCCAATTCCGACAGAATATCATGGTTCCTTACACGCAGTTTGTAGAACGTGTTTTTCGTAAGTTCTGAGCCTTACTCAGTACAAGATAATTAGTAATTAATGCCGCTTCAAACAGCTGATGCAGCTGCTCTGTCGAGAGCAAAAAGCTTGCTACCTACAACTAATACATCATCCGCTTCGGACGTTACTCCAGGACCTTCCTCTGCCGACTTAGCCTCTGATACATCACCACCTACCCCATCGAATACTAGTACAACAGCAACTTCCGATGCGTTGTTTTCCTCAGAGCTTCTTTCTCTCATGGATGGCGTCGACACCTTTCGATTCTCCTCCGAGCCTTATGCATCCCTGCCTCCGATGGACTCGGATGACGACACATCGCAGCTGTCTCTTCCTATTCTTCCCATGCCTCCGCAACTTCCTTCTCAACTTCCCCACAGGACATCATACAGTCTCAACCGGTTTCTGCAGGACCCATCTCCGGAAGACTTTTACACACCAATTCTAACAGGCGATGAATCCACTACTATGCCATACGAAGCTGGAGCGCAGCCACAGCCATATCATGCTACAGATCCCACCTTCATTTTCAATAACTCCACTCCAACACCCTCCCAGGCGCATTCAACCCATATGCTATCAACTACAACATCAGCTGCACCTGCCGGTACACCTCCCACTCAAACCAGTACACCTCCCACTCAAACTGGTACAACTCCCACTCAAACTGACACACCTCCCGCTCAAACCGGCACACTTCCAACTCAAACCGGCACACCTCCAACTCAAACCGGCACATCTCCCACTCAAACCCCAACATCTCCGTCAACCGGCACACCTCCCACTCAAACCCCAACATCTCCGCCTGCCCCCATAGGACACCCTTCTGACACAGGCAAGAAGCATGCGCGTGAATCTGAAGAACAGCCAAATGTCACTGCAAAACGTCAGAAGACCAATGTGCGCACCACTTTGATTGACAAGACAGCGGCGGATCAACAGAATGGTCGAGGGAAACGTCAACGATTCGTATCGAAGCGTGCCGCGGAAGCTAACAGTATTGGTGGCTCACACAGTCGGAAGACTGGGCGCAAATGAGTGCACGTACATGTCTTCAAGTATCACTTTGAACCGTTCTTGCATGTATATATTGTAGTTACTTGCGTGTCTTGTATGTCTTGTAATGCGACAATTTGACTTGTTCGTTCTTGATATCTTAGAACTTGTTGGATTAGTAGATAGACTCGAATGCCGGTGACTTTCAACAATTTTCAGCGTGTTTCTATGCAGACGTGTTTCAAGTTGCGGGACTTAGAGAAATTTTGATGATTTCGGCCAAACTCGGCAATTCAATGCTGATCAGATAGGCACCAACGTTCAATGCGGTTCTAGGGCCTCGGACAGAAGAGAACTTAGAGGGATTTAGTCAACATGCTGATCGGGCTCGTCAGTTAGATGCCATCTCAATGATCCAGGCCTCCATCAAGTGATGTTACCTATGTATAGACTAAAGAACCATGATGCCATCAAAAGAAGCCTAGGTACCAGGTCCGGAGAACTGCGGATCGAGTACTGGACCAGGATCCACCACTGATACATCAGCCCTATAGATATAAGACAACTGTGGACTTTAGGTATACATGTATCACTTTTTCCCTCTTACTGTAAGTATCTAATGTATCATTCTTACAGTATGGCCTGGGTAGAGCTGAATACGTAGACTTAAGGATACGATCCTAAGTCTCGGAAGTTGACAAGAGTATAGACTCGAGTCCAGAGTATCGGAAGTGAGCAGAACTATAGTTGATATTTGAACTGAGGTAGTATCGTATGTTACACGGGTTTATATACTCGAGGATAGCACAGGAAATGTAAGTAATAGTCGTCCGAAGCTATGTACGCGACATGTGGAATAATATGGTGAAGTGTCACGGATCATACTAGAATGGAGACGGAAATGAAAAGGCAGTACGGATCAGTAATGGACGGAACACGAGAATAACCGAGAAGCGGAAGCATAGGAATACCGAAAGGAGAAAGGCTATGTTAACGTTATATGAACAGGAAATGAATTAGAAAGCTTATTGTATATGGGTTGGAAGTGGAGATAGAATTGAGACGGAAATGGAAATGGATCTGTGTATCGGATCTGATCGGATCTGGGGTCCGGAAGTCCGGATGAGAAGTGTGGATATATGGATATGACACTGGCTCCCTACCTGCAAGACAATCCCATCCTCGAACCGTTCAAGTGTTTAGCGCTACCTTAATTTCTTGGACTTTTTGTAAGTCGTCACTCACTTCCTCTGGGGGTCGGGTCTCAAGCTCTCGCTAGATGCGTCGTTACGCTCCTATTAGATTCAGGGTATCTCAGCTTGTTTCTTGCCCCCTCCATGTTTCGGTCGAAAGCCCTGCGGGCTTTGCCCAAACAATCATTAGCGTAGTTTCCTTTTGCTTACTCATGTTACCGCTGCCTTAGCTAGTTACCATTGATTCGCAATGTCACTCGTTTCTTGCCTGATCAAACTTCGCGAGTTAGGAACATAGAGGGTCGTTTCACAAAAAGAAAACCTCATCGCGCGCACATAAAGATACAGGCGCCTGGAGGTTTGGATTAGACAGAACCGTCCCTACTCCGTAGAGCCAGGAATGAAAATCATCGGGGTATCCATGGACCAACTTGATATTACCGTGGTCGGATGGAGGGTAAAATTTGAAGGAAGGTGTGATGACCACGAGAAGAACAAGGTACCTTTGACCAGGCGCATGCAAAGGTGAGAATGAGCATTG
>JRHT02000505.1:0-13273 GCA_011800875.2 Suillus brevipes Sb2 | reverse complement strand
CAAGTTTGAAACGGTACTCAGTCGGGTCGAACGTGATAGTGCGTGGACGTGCTGACCGGTCCAAGCAATGAGCAGTTTTACCCTTGACACGTGTAAGGTAGACGAGATTATCGAGTGTGCAGATAACGCCGTGGTCACTGGGAAGGCAAATACATCAGCTGAATGCAAAATGGCGGAAGGAAGCTCAGTACCCTTGAGGAAGCAGTACTACTTGATGTGGTTGAGCGTGGAGTAGATGAAAACGCCTGTGTCATCCCAAGCCCCAGACTTGATCCGTATCGTCTCATGGATAAGGCTGTTTTGCGAGAAATTTTTGTTGGCGATAGTAATTGCTGTTCATAGCACTAAACTCAGTCCGAAGAACTGCGTAATATAGACTCACCGTGCTTGCTCATTAGCGCGACCAGTGAACCATCTGCATTCCACACCACATATTTAACAGGTGGGCTGTTCAACTCTGCGATTGTTTTCTGCTGTCGGATATCATACAGTACAACAGTAGTTGTTGAACTGAGAATTAGGCGAGTGTACCGCCGTAGAAAATTTCATTAGTCTGAGCTGGGGGGTTGATGGTTTTCACCACTGAATTCGACAAGTCGCGAACTTCAATAAGCTACAAAAAACATTAATGATATTCTCTGATCGGAAGATTTGAGCGACTACCTGAGAGGTTTTGTTGAGTACCGCAAACCGATTCCTTGCAACAAAGATTACGCTGTGAGCTGAGCCGCGCTTTCCGTCCGCAGACGAGTCTTTAACCTCACCACTGGACTGCGTTGGCAAAGAGGAGAGCTCAAATACTGAATATTACAAGCGGTACTAAGCACACGAGTTGGAATACTTTAACAACTTGGCGTTCGAAGGAACTGATACTGACAACATTAAGTCAAAAAGCTTGATCATTATTGGGAAAAAAAGCTATCCAAATTCGAAGGACTGCGCCTATGTAGTGAACAACTGTTGACATTCAAACTCAGCCGGCATTAACCGCCAGTGATTCTGGACGACCGCCCAGACTCAGTGGTGCGGCACTATCCGAAGTCACGTGAATAATTCAAACCCAGCACAACCATGTTGTGGCTTCCTGGCCTCGGCCTAATAATCATAGCAAATATTAAAATAAAAATTGCATTTTTGAGCAGGATTGTACAACATAGAAGTACTGTATTTGTGTTTTCTGATATGATTCTAGCAAGTAGAGGCAAGCACACATGATGGTAAGTCTAAATGAATATCACTTGGATGTGTTAGTTATCTACAGGTGCAGGAACGAGTAGGTATTTACATCTCAGTCTCATTAGGTGGACTGAGATGTTTGAACAACAATATGAAATATTTAAAGGCTCTCTTTGTAGTGGGTAGAATATGTCGGAAATCATTAATTTAGATTTCAACGGCTTGCAATGTGTTTCAATGCCCAAATGCAGAACAAATCTTTACATAGGTTGCTATAATGGAGTCGTAATTGTCATGATCATTTGAATATTGATTTCAAGCACAGTTGCAATTATGATGACTCATGACAATCATGACCATGGTGTCGCATCACGTGGCAATGGTGGTTGAAATCATTGTTACAATATTCATTGCGAAGTCATTGAAATTTTCTGACAACTCTCGCAATGGCAATTCCAGGCTCACGAATGTCATTGTAATAAATATATATTCCTTGTGATACATATTTCAATATTTAATTATAATAATGTTTACAAGTGATCCATTCACCTGCAGATGGACAGTATAGCTCGATTGTATTAGGGAGCTCGAATTGGTTCCATGTACAGGAGAGGGGCAGTGGAGCTCACACATGGCACAAATGGGTGAGCAGAAGAGGGATTCAGGTGGAGCGCGCACATGGTGATGACACGAATTGATTCGGCAGGATCAAATGTCTCATCCTCACAATATGTCAAGATAGCATGTCAGGGGAGTAGTAGAATGATCACTGAAGACATATATGAGTACATCACAAGCAAAAAGTCTAAGGGACAAGGATTCAGAAATCAAAATTGAAGTGTGGGAGACAACAGCCACGTACATGATAATAGAGTGTAGAGGCAATAGTGTTTCTGGTTGATATGGGATTCAGATGCCTTGAATAGATTCTCGGCACCTTCTGAATGTGCAGGGATGACGGATGAAGATGCCAATGAGGAAACGGGAGCACCAAAGGTGAAATTTGAAGTTGAGGATAAGGTGGGCTTTTGTATATTGCTGAGAGGTGATGAGCTGTGTGTCGAGGGAGCAAGGGAACATTCCGTTGACTGATGCAAGTGAGCAAGATGCATCCGACGTGGCAAGTGTGGTCCAGGTCATGTTGCAAATGGTGTGAAGAAATAAAAGACTGTCAAATGATCAAATTTTAGCAGGTTATTAGGATGGATGGAATTTAAAAGACACACCAATAAATACACTTGTTGTGGCCAACCTTGGTGTCTGAATCGTCATGTCAAAATCCATGCAATGGACTGCAGCGTGAGTGGCACTGAGGAGTTTAAGTGTTGTAAGTGGGTTCAAAGAAAAAAAATTCTGATTGAGAGAAGAACTCAGAATTTAAACTTGGTCAAAATTCAAGCTCCAACAATTGAGATGAGAGATGAGAATTGAGATCAGTGAGAATCGAGAATTAAGAAGTAAGTGAGTACATTGGAGAGTGCGACACAACAGTAGGAGTATTGACAAAAACTGATGAAAGCTGTTTATCTGTGAGACTGAGTTGCATGAGTTTCAGCCACAACTCCTGCAGCTGCCTTCTTTCCTCTAGCTCTGCCTCGCCCATGTCCACAATGGGATGCCATGGAAGTAAGAATGGAGTTGGTAGAAGGGGTAGCCACAGTTGGACAGATGATGTTAAGAAGACAAGGGATTTCAGTATGACATGAGGTTGCTTGAAAATTATACTGGATGTTCAGAAAATGAGGATGGAAGCAAGAATGGAGTTGGTAGAAGGGGTAGCCACAGTTGGACGAGTCGGCAAATGGGGATGGAAGCAAGAATGGAGTTGGTAGTAGAAGGGGTAGCCACAGTTGGATGAGACAATGTTAAGAATACGAAAGGGACTTCAGACAACATGAGGTCGCTTAAAAATTATACTGGATGTTCAGCAAATGGGGATGGAGGCAAGAATGGAGTTGGTAGAAGGGGTAGCCACAGTTTGACGAGACAATGTTAAGAAAATGAAAGGACAGACGACATGAGGTCACTAAAAATACTAGGGATGGAAGCAAAATGGAGTCAGTAGAAGGGGTAGCCATAGTTGAATGAGACAATGTTAAGGAGACGAAAGGAGTTCAGATGACATGAGGTCACTCAAAAATACCAGATGTTTGGCAAACGGGGATGGAAGCAAGAATGGAGTCGGTAGAAGGGGTAGCCACAGTTGGATGAGACAATGTTAAGAAGATGAAAGGGACTACAGTACGACATGATGTCACTAAAATAATCAGTAGCAGATGATATGTAGAGGGGCGTGATCAGAAGAACATGTCCAAAGTAGCAAATGGTATGCAGAAGGGTCTGATGGAGTAGAATTTAGAACATGTCCAAAGTAGCAGATGGTATGTAGAAGAAGAACAAAGTGTCAGTTATATGCACACCAGATGTCCTGCCTCCAGATGCATTTCCTTCATGCAAAGGAACATATCTGTATCCACTGTATTGACAACAAGGTAATTGAGGTTGACATTGGGTACTAGAAATGCCCCACGAATAATCGACCTGACTGAAAAATTCTGCCTGTGCATGTGGTCTTGATTGAACTCTGTGAAGGTTGAGCTGTTTGTCCTTTCGAAGTCACACAATGACGGAACTGTTGACAGATGACAATTGTGAATGGTGAAACAAAGAGATAATAGTTAGCCGGTAAAGGACAAACTAAGATCCTATAGGGCGCGAGTATAGCATCGACCCTAGGGAACTGCTATTGGAGCAAATCCTTCATCGTAGTGTGCAAAGGGAGTCTGTTGAGTCCTAAGAAGGATAAGCCAAAGCCAAAAGAACACCATCGGTAAGTTAGCTAGAACCGTAGATAGAAAAAGAAACGTCTAAGTCCAATGCCATGGCAACTGCGGTAAAACTGCGATAACTTGTACTAGGGGACTTGTAAGTCCAAGCCGAGGTATACTAGGAAGGGCGAGTCGCCTGAGCAAAGGTTAAAACAAACACAAAGGTAAGATACCATGGTAAAGCGGTAAATCCGGTAGTGGTCCAGGAAACTAGTAAGTCTAGAGAGACATGAGGTACTTAGAGTGGTCAAGTACCATCAGTCAAGGGATGGAAATCAAATGATCTGATATTCACAATAAAAGACTACTAAGTGAAACTACTGCTGCTGAGGTCCGGGGGTGACAGGTAAAGGGGAAGTCTGTATTCAGTATTTATGACAAGTCATATATACCACTTGCGTGGATTACCAGAATGCACAGGTGAAGGTAGGAGCGAGTGTAGGTGGGTGGGGATACTCATATGTAAATTGCCTACCGGTATGTGCGCAGTGACATGTAATATCAACTATAGGCGATTAGCAATAAGGAATACTTAAGGAAAACGCACCAATGGAGTTAGACAGCAATGGACAGGACATGGGAGGATGAGGCATGCAGTTCAGTAAGTTAGGGCTCGGTCAGTAACTACGCAGGAATGCAGCTTATGCTGTATGGGGCATGTTGGACCAAGGGAATGGTAACATGTAGACATATAAGGAATTGTGGTGATACAAGCCTAGCATATGCTTGATTGTCACAACAGGTTAAGGAGTTGACATCTATAATGAAAGTGGCTAAAAAGTGGAAAAGGTGTCATTTGAGTAATGCACAAGCCATGCGAATGCAGAACTCAAACATTTGCTTACTAATCGAGTGAAGCCCCCAAACTGTGGTGTGTCTTATCTGCATGCTTTATTCTCTGATCTCTTCGCTTCACTCGATTGTTTAAGTCAATTGAGAATTCGAGCACATGCATTCATCATAATTATTCTATTTAACTACTATGACTTCAAGTAACACTGCAAATTCTTGACCGCCTCTTGGGGCATCTGGAAAAGACACCAGGAGTCTCCATCAAGACACTGGTAGGACTTTGACACATGGCGAAGTTGACTTGATGACAGGTACTATTGGTCATAGGACTTTGCCCAGTGCAGAGTCTGAAAATCGTGACACGATCATCGGGGAGAATGCCCTTAGGAAACACCAAAATGAATGGAAGGCTCACGCTAGGGTAGACTTGGGCTACCTCGAAGATGTATCAGACGACAAAGATATGCTTGACGTGCCACCCTTGGCACCTTCATTCACACATACAACACATCAATCAGGGCTGTCAAAAGAAGAAAAGATCCTAAAAATTATGTCAGTGCTCAGGGGTCTCACACACATGACAAAGGACTTATGACAGACCTCATGAGGAAAGGTTTGACATCTATGACCATGGCTTCTACAGAGCCCTCAGCCTCAGAGGACGCATCGGAGGCACCAGTATTCATGGTCAAAAATACAATACACACGATGACGACGGCGTACGAAATATCCAGGCCGCTCATTAACCTAGCCAGGTCTAAAGTGCGCATTCCCCTAACCCTTCTCACCACGGCATCTATCTGAAAGATACACACCAATCCCTTGTGCATGAAGATGAAGAAAGGCCTGGTAATGGATGACCTGAAGAGATCCATCATGAATACACCGTATGGATTCCCAATAGAGATGAGCCTGTTGCCAGGCCAATTCAACGAAGCCTATAAAATTTTCATGAAGCTACTGGCTAAGGTTGCTGACGAGACAATCATCGAAGACTTCAAAAATCATTGGGATTTTCTGACTGAATGTGACGACTTCAATAACAATCATTTCAATATGATCCTAGCATTCGACATAGAAATCCACTGCAAGTACTTCAACACACATACACTACTGGATGAGAGCGCATATGTGCAGAGGTGGAACAAGGTAAAGATTGATATGAAGCTAGCTCGCCAAGCACAGGCACAAGCCGCAGCAGCATCTATGGCATCAAACAACAGGTACCAACCTTACTCACCTCGAAGGAATGATGCTCCATTGTCATCTGCAAACACCACCAGCGATGGGAAGCCCTTTTGGAGGGGCAAAGGAGAATACACGTCATCCAACATGCTCCTTTGAATCATATGTGGTTGGAACAGGCACAAATCCAACAACTGTACCCACACACAAACCATCAAAGGATCAGCGACTATATGCACATGGAACGACAGGAAAATCACCCTCAAATCCAATAACTTGGTCGTCTGCCTCTCATTCAATCTCAGAAGGTGCCCAGCACCAAAACATAACTCCAATATCCTCCACATCTGCTCCTTATGCAGAAGCAAAGCACATCATACAGCTTCCAAGTTGTGCTGAAGTCTTCAGTCATATCATCACCCCCTATAACATGGACACCTTTGAGGCAACTCTCGCTAAGTTTAATCTTTCTGAACGCTACTCTTCTCTTCCCTACAACTTACGACACAGTTTTCCCATTGGCAACATGCTGCCACTATCATGCACATACACACCAAAGAACCACAAATCAGCATCAGACCGGCCAGATATCATTTTAGACTATTGCAAGGATGAGGTCAATATAGGTCACATGTCAGGACCATTCTCAAAAGACGAAGTCCACAAAATCTTTGGAGGACATTTCATCACATCCCCACTTGGACTCATTGAGAAGGCAGGAGAGCCAGGCAAATTCTGCATTGTGCAGGATTTTTCATTCAAGAACAAGGATGGTTACACCATCAACAACCACCTTGACTCAGACAACTTCCCCACGGAGTGGGGCACAGCATCTCAAGTTGCAGAAATTGTAAGCATTTTCATTGTCTCATAGCACATGGGTGCTTGTTTTGCGCAAGGGTGCCTTTTCTATTCATGTGATGACGCACTGGGTTTGCGCGAGGGCGCATTGTGTCAAACGCAAGGGCGTTTCATTATCATTCACAATGGTGAACGCGCTACGGCGTAGTCTTTTCTCTCATCAGTTGGACATTTTGTGTGCGAGGGCACTAATGCAATCATCAGGTGGCTTCAGCACTCCCAGGTACAGAAGTGGCAATGCTTGACATAGAGGCTGTGTATTGGACAGTGCCCATTTGGCCCCAGCACAAACAGTTCCTTGTGGTGGCTGTCGGTGACCTTATGTTTATAGACCACGTGTTCCCATTCGGTCTGATGACAGCTGGGGGGATTCAGGGTAATGTCACAGATGCGACTGTGAATATACTTCAGTCAGTTGACCTCAGGCCCATAAAGAAATGGGTAGACGACCATACATTTTTCAGATTCCTGTGTGGAGGTGGAGAAAAGTTAGCAGACGGTTCATCAATGCCATTCTTGTATTGCCACGGACTCTTCAATATATACAACCACTCACAGCCCTTAGGCATCCTGTGGCATCCCAAGAAGTGGCAAGACTTCACTTCAATCTTCGTCTACCTAGGGTTTCTATGGAATTTGGCCGAGTACACGGTCAAACTACCTGATGAGAAATGGGTCAAGTATTTGAACAAAGTTATTGCCATACTAGAGACTCTGAGTCGAGGAGGACACCTCACCTGCAAAGAGGCCATGAGCATCAATGGCACCTTGTCTCACGTGTCCTTCGTCATCCTGTGTGGACACGCCTACCTCTCAAGCTTATCCTCATTTGTATCACAGTTCGCTTCATCGTCCTTGAGATTCATGGCCAGACACCCACCCAAGTCCATTACAGTGGACCTTCAATGGTGGTTCAATACCCTTTCACCTTCATCCCCGGCACATGATCTGAAACCAAGGTGAGCAACACAAGATCTGGATCTGTGGGTAGACACATCTACTGATTTGGGTATAGGAATACTCATGGGGAGCAGGTGGAACACGTGGACATTGAAGGAAGGATGGAAGGGAGGCGGACAAGTTATAGGCTGGCTCGAGGCTATCGCTGTTGAGCTAGTGGTACTTACCCTGGCACATCTAGGGTGGCAGAACACATCAGTTTTCATCATGTTGGACAACCAAGGAGTCATCGGGGCTTTTCACTGCAGACGTAGCTGGTTAATTTATGCATCCGTTGGGTTGAGGTTGTTGCAATGACATCCAACATAATGCACATTCTCTCATATGTAGAGTCTGCTAAGAACAAGGCTGACCCGATCTCTTGCAGTGAGATCGCCCCCCATACCAGCTTGGGATCGCCTTCATTTATGGTCAGCACTGCACTCAGACTCTTTTCAATCATCAATTCTTGGCGAGCTTCCTCTTGCTGATGTATTACATCTCTTCGACATAATGCTCATTTCTCTTGAGGTAAAAACCCAAGAGAATTATGGTGCAGGCCTTCTCAGGTTCCACCAATTCTGTGACACTAGAAATATTCCAGAGAACCGCCATATGCCAGCCCCAGATTTCCTTTTAGCATCATTCATCACATCTTGGGTGGGAAAAGTAGCAACTACCACTGCGCAAAATTGGCTAGCAGGACTTCACCTCTGGCATAACCTCCATGGAGCGCCCTGGCATGGCTCTGGCCTACTTTGCTCAGCAACATCTGGCCTTTCCAAAGTAGTACCAGACACATCCAAGCGCCCCTGTCATCCACTGGTCACTCTTAATTACATGCACACACTGTTCCGCAATCTTGATCTCTCCAATGCATTTGACATGTCTTTTTTTGCTGTAGCATCAATGTCATTCTGGTGTTGTTGTCAGTATGGTCACTCAGGTTAAATTGTACCATTAACTCACATGACACTTAGTCTCGGCGAACTTGTCATTGACTCACCGACTTGATTCAATGCATCTAGGCACATTTCACATGCAATGTTGATTTGTTGATGCCTTCCACAGAATGGTACTGCATACACCATGTTTCATATACCCTGGACCAAGACAACACACAGTGAAGGCACGGATATCATCGCATCGAAGCTTGATGACCCAACGAACCCTGTATCTGCACTTAATCACCATCTTTCAGCGAACACTGCTATCCCTGACTCGGCACCCCTTTTGCCTTTGAAATGAGCAACAGTAACTGGTCCCCTTTGACTCGAAAATGGTTCGTAGACCATTGTAACCAAATCTGGAGAGAAGTGAACCTTTTAGAATTGACAGGACATTGTTTCAGAATAGGAGGGGCTTCAGAACTTCTCTTACAGGGTGTACCACCCGACACCGTAGCAATGCAAGGGAGATGGAAATCGAGGGCTTTCCTCGAGTACTGGTGGAAAATTGAAACAATCCTTCCCCTTTTCATTACAGCTTCTTTTAGAGACTCTCACATTGCAATGGTTCATTCGTCCATGGACTCATTTTCTAAACGATACAAGTAATTTCATAGCATAATGTCATAACATTGTTGTCCCTGCAAACCTCATACTGGGGGAGTCATGGCTTTTTCAGCACAACTGGGTTGTGAGCTTTCTGCTTGGAGTGGGTTGTGTCATGTCCCCAAAAAAGCTTCCCAAGCCACCTCACACTCAAGGGATTTCGGTTCCTACTCATCCTGCGATGTAGAGACTCCATTGCGAGTAGCCTCACAAAGGCCGTATTTCCACTTCGTCTCCACTAATGCGCGCTATATACGACAAGGCGACTTAAACGCGCTAAACGCACGACGCTTCTGCCTAATCCGCGCACCCGCGCATCTGGCGCCTATAGTGCACCTCTATAGCCGACCCTTCGTGCCTAATACGCGCACCCACGCAGCTGGCGCCTATAGCGCACCTCTAAAGACCCATACGCGTGACTAGGGCGCCTTTGCGCGTGCTTTCGCACTTTACCTTCACGTTTGCTTTTCAAAGTCGCCTGTCCTCCGCACGTCCTGTCCTGTCCCTCTATGATCCGCTGGTGCGTCTTCCTTTATCTTTTCAACTGACTTTAGCTATATACCTCGTCTGTTTACACATATTTCCTTATTCTACAACACAACGACTCTTTTTCGCTTCGGCTCAGCGCCTGGGAACATTTACCTTAGACATGAGGACTCTGATAGATTTTTCACTTACTTACTTACTCACTACATCCCACCATCTATCATCAGTGTATACTGGGAATCAATCTCTATTCATTGCAACACAACTATTGCGCAACTTTCTACTCCTTTGCAACAAGTTCTCTTGAGAAAATCTTGAGAGACCTTCACGCTACTTCCGCCTTTTCACTACCCCCTATAGCGCACCTATAGTGCGCTTGTTCCGCCTATGTCACGCTTTCGCCTTTCGTTGCGTTAATGCGTGCTTCGCGTTTACAAGGCATCTCGCACCCGCGCTTTGCGTGTATTCCTTTGCAGACTCGTTCAGCGCTTCCCCTCGCATTTACTCGAGGAAAAGACTCAGTAAAGATCCTCTTGGGCTGACTTCTACTCGCGTTCGAGGACTACTGCAGGCGACTTATCATATATTTTTCAGTATAGACCCACTCACAATTCCTCACCTTCAACTGGAGCCCACCGCGAGGGGACCTTCTGAGTTGACTAGTAGGACATTAAGGCCTACCAAGGATTGCAAAAAGCGCCAACAAGCGATAGACGACTTTAATCGCGCTTTTCCGCATACTGAACTAACGCCAATCAAGGAGCTCTTCACTAAGAAGACCAAAGGGCGTCAAAGGAACGTTTCTGCACCCTCTCGCCCTGACCCAGATCTTTTTATCGCACGCAAACGCGCAGCTTCGCCAGTCACGCCTTCTCCAAAGGAATCAGTACACAGGGAGTCATCAGATGACTTTGAAGTGTTAGACAACCCGAGGAATCTACCACCAGGCGCCTTTGTCGCGACACCACAACAACCATCTGTTGTCGCACCTCGTAATATTGAACAATTGAGCACACTAACATCTCTTAGTGATCTAGAACGCGAATTCCTGAGCATCCCGAAAACCCATTCTATCACCGAAACGTTATCTGACGCCTCTCAACAAACCATAATCACTCCACCAGCACCTAACTCTATTCGCGATAGACAGGCACTCATCTCCCACGATTCATCTTCTATAAATCAACTTCCAATCAATCGACCTTCTCCCGCAAACCCCCATCCCACCATGTCAACAGTAGCTGGCTTCAGAATGCTGATTCGCAGCACAGACAGTGCGCCTAAATATGACGGATCAACAGAAAACCTTCTCGCGTTCATCGATGACTACGAAGATCTTGCAGATCTTGCAGGTCTAGGAGGCACAGATCGGATAAGAGAGATCATTCGCTATGTGCCTACAAGTGAACGTGAGCTATGGTCCAAGATGCCAGAAGCGAAAGGGACCGACTATGGCGCCTTCATTAAGGAGATCAAGCGAATGTATCCCGGATGCAAAGGCGACCGCAGATATGCGGTCGCTGATTTGCAGACTATTGTCCGTAATCAAGCGAACAAGTCCATGTACTCTGTAAAAGAGTTAGGCGATTACCAACGTGTGTTCCTCAAAGTCGTGAGGGCACTTATTGATAAGGATCGCATAGGTAAAGCGGAAAGAGATCGCATTTTCTTAGAAGGATTTCCAAGCGACATTCAGGCACAAACGCGCATGCGACTGATGATTAAATTTCCAGATCACCATCCGCAGGACCCATACCCATTTAATGATGTGGTCGCGGCTGCAGAATTCCTATTACCTGGAATAGGTGTTGCAAGTACGGTACCTGCAAGCGCGCCAGCGCTATCCCCAGGATTCGCGCCTATGTATACGCCAAGTACTACAATGCAGGTGCCTACTCAACAGCAAATGACGCCTAATTTGGTAGTCAAGCAAGAATATGTTGCGAGGCGCTCTGGTGGCTACGGTACGCCAGGGTGTATATTCTGTGGAGGGAATGACCATTACATGAGTCGTTGTCGCGAGAAAGAGCAATATATCACTGCAGGGAAGTGTAAGGTGGACACGGCTACTAACAAGCTTGTTCTTCCAAATGGTGGATGGATACCAGGGCGCCAGAGCGATGGTACCTTGAAAGAGCGTTTAGATTGCCATTATGTGAATCAAGCGGTCAACGAGGCGTTACCAGGTCCAAACGTCATAGCAGGACTTTTCTATCGAGCGTCATGCGACGTAGACGCTGTTGTATAGGTTGAACTGTCAGCATTCGTACACACGATAGCAGACTCTGAACCAGATATGGATGAAGAGGATCTAGACGTGTTACGTGCGACTCAAGCGTTAGCATTAGCTACGGCGAGACGTGATCAGAAGAAAAGTGAAGTGAAGAACAAAGGTAAAAATGTACGATTTGATGGCGTAGAACTCGAAGGCGCACCACACGCGCGTCCAGGACCCTTATCCAAGCACGCCTCGGAGACAACAGAGATCATCTCTCCAGCAGTGCGAGCTTCGCAAGCTAAGGCGCCAGAAGTTGCCAAAGCGACTAACGAGGCGACGCCAAAGCTCGCTAAAGCGAAGGAAGTCACGCCAGTAGCATCGTCTTCGTCTTCCACACTTCCGGACGCGAACACTGCTAATCCATCCGCTGCTTCATCCTCCAATCAATATCGGTTTTCCTTCACGTTAGAAGACAAGGGAGCAGATAAGCGCGTCATAGAGCGCCTCCTTGATTCCAACATCGCCATTCCTGTCAGGGAATTACTCGCTGTATCACCTGAAGTACGAAAGAACTTACACAACCTCACCACTACCAAACGCGTTACTGTAGGATCAGTCCTCGTGAACGAGCTTGTTGGACAGCCTTCCAATGATGAATGGCTACGTGAGTACAACGAAGGACGACTGTGCTCTAGTGATGGCAAGATCGTCGCTGATCATTGCGCTTCATTACGATGCGTTCGCGCAACGACTATAGGAGGGTGCATTCTTACGTGTGTTCTTGACCAAGGCGCAGAAGTAGTCGTGATGCCAAAGGTAGTATGGAAGGAACTTGGTATTGGATTGCGATCAGACTATCACCTTAACATGGAGTCTGTCAACACGTCGAAAGATGCGACTCTAGGCGTAGTAGAGAATGTTCCATTGGACTTTGGAGGTGGACCTATGTACTTCCAAGTGCAAGTCACGGAACGCACCAACTTCGAGATTCTTTTAGGTCGCCCATTCTTCAAGCTTACCGCATGTCGCACATTCGATCTCCCTGATGGAGAGCAGGACATATTACTCATGGATCCAAATACGCGCAAGGAACTACGCATCCCTATGCTACCATGGCGCAAACCATGTCCGCGTTGCACGAAAGGGATGACGTGTGTTGAGCATTCAGTTCACAAGGAGGAAAGGAAGGGTTTTTAAGTATTGATGATCTGCATCTTTCGTGGGGAGACACGAAC
>JRHT02000503.1:0-13452 GCA_011800875.2 Suillus brevipes Sb2 | reverse complement strand
AGATGCCTCGACGGTTTGACTCCAACACGGATTGTTGGCCTTTATCGCACTACAACCGCGACACGGGCGTCGTTAGCATCGTCAAATGATGAAAAAATGATCACCAGCTTGCTCAACGGTGTATATGACTTTTCTGCTCTCTTTAGTGACTCCGTGTTGACATTGAGAGAATCTCCGACGATTAAAGGGGACGCTCTGTATTTTAGTCAAATTCAAGGACTGAGACTGATCAAAGGGAGATACTTGCCCTGATGGTTTGCAATAAGGTCTCCCTTTTATCACCACCTACCCACAACACTGCACCATCGTGTTCGTGAGATACTGGTACAGATGCTGCGCCACCACCCATTGTTGCGTCTGAGGCAGGCATCTGGTACTCTTGATCTCGTACCTCAGGCCTCAAGCAGCACTTCAAAATTATATAGATCCACAGTTCATTCAGAAAGTCTTAACTCACGTATTTACAATTTGTGGCGGTTTAAAAAGAATCGAAAAACTGGAAATCAGCAAAGACAGATGAAGTCAAAGTCTGGCGTCACGCAGCTCGGCGGGGTTTCAAAACTAGCTCCGTTCACCTTCCGACCACTCGTAGCACAACTCTAGATTACGATTGCATATGCCTCTCGGTCAACCAGTCTTCTCCAGCATGAGTCCTTGACCTCCGTTGAAAGTGGTGGCATGATCAAGCGGGTCACAGTGAAAATTGGTTAAAGTTTCAATAACCGACGAGTCCTTTTGACCATCGTGCAGTTTCTCAACAGAATGTACGGTGTCGCAGTGCCCTGTCCACACGAACAGAGTCAAGAAATGCAAAAAGAAAATGAGAAACCACATGCAGTACACTTGATCACCAGGTTGAATCTCTGGAATGCTCGTCATGGTCTCGCCGAGTCTTAAATGCGGGTGCGTTTCTTCATTAAGCTCCTGTCCCTTGCCTGGTACACTGCCAGGAAACGAGCTGCTTTCCAAGTCCAGCTCCCACTCGCCGCACGCAAGGCCAGGACAGAAGAAAAGACAGCATGATGTACGCCGTCGCTAGGGAGAGCATCGGAAGTACGCGAAGCGTACCCTCGCCGACGCCAGTCGTGGAGAGTGAGGTCCAGCCCTACCAACAACGGAGGACAGAACATTGACCCCTTCAAACATAGTGTGCGTATATTTAAAGGAAGATATAGAGAAGGAAAATATAGAGCACTTACGGTGCACCGAATAGATCTTGCTTCGCATCCATGCGCCAGGACACATCAAATGGGTCGTGTGACTTCCAACCCGCTCCGCCTGCTAAGATTCGGCGGAAGACCCTACGGAATGTAGGATCCTCCCAGCGCTCGACGCTTCCCCCATCGATATGAGGGCCAAGTGTGAACGATTTATCGCCAGGTGTACGAATGCGCAAGCGGTCGAAGTAGCTGATAGGGGTATTAAAGCTGACGTGCTTGTTTGTTGGGTCGTGCCAAAGCTGGAGGAGATCTTGTTGAGTGCGGAGGACAGCTGGATGAGTACGCGCTGCGATTTGAGGTTTGGTGTTGTAGAGCTCGTATACCTGTATATCGTTCGTTGGGAAGCCTACGACATGATGTCGAGCCATCGAAGAAAGCGTGAGGGAAAATACAAACCTTTGACGGGGTTTGTGGCGATATATTGCTTCACCAGCGCTTTCCATTCTAGCGCTTCCTAAATGTACCATACTAGTCAATAGTCAAGCTTTAAGTTAGGAGCGATCATACGCGGAGTACAGACTCAGATAACATACAGGAGATCACTGAGTATGGATAGAGCGCACTTTGTAAGTTAGAGTAATAGCCTGAGAGCGATGGATATGATTGCATTGAAGCGCACCCCCAGAGTATGTTAAGCGTCCGATAGACTGAGTAAAGACATGGTGAAAGGACAGAACTATCCCAAGATTCGTCAGCCTTGAATGGACTGGTACCGTTCCAGAGCCAGTCATTTGCGACGAGGTCGTGCCAGCGTTTGCAGACTTGGCTTGCGCGTGCAAGGGTGCGTGGGTCATCAACGTAAGCTAGGACGTGAAGGGTGAGTTCTGCTGGGGAGCATTCCTGGACGATTGAGATGAGGTATTGTTTGCGTGAGGCAGGGCCTACAGATGAGAATTCGAATGATGTTGCATAGGGAAATGGGGATGGGCGAGGAGAGGGAGATTAACTTCCACAAGAGCTTCTCCTCAGAACCCGGTAAAAGGATTGGAAGGCGATCGTTCCGCGAGCCAGCCACGATAAATGCGTCAGAGGGATCGACATCAAGCGTGACAGACACATTGGCGGAATGGGAGGAGTGCCGATTGCGGACCGTCAAGTGTATGGGTGTCGAAGCATGGAGCTTTGCAAAGCTAGGGACATCAAAAAGGGTGATTAACTCGTCCACGATGTCAGAAACTAACTTGGCACGCAAAATGATAAACATACCTGGACCTCACCAGTACTGAGCTTCAATAGCGTATTCTAAAGTCGTGCATGTTAGCATACAGAAAATGCGGAAGACAGTCAGAAGTCACACACTGATATGACCCATGTTCCTCACTCCCCTGATGTTCTCGAACAATAGTTCTGCGTCAAACTGTTCCAACCAGAAGATACAGCGCGTGTCTTGTTCGACGAAATAGTAGCCGCAGGTACTCTCATCAATATCCTCCACGACCAATTCCGTTTTGCTGGTGATTTCTACGTTTGGGTCGGCACGTGCATCGCTATATAGCTGATCCGCGAATGCATCGATCGCACTGAGAGTTGACAGCCTTGACAAGTCTGCATCAGTATATATCCGCTGCCGCCTTCGTTAATGATGGTGTGGAGCGTCGAATCTAAACCTACCCGAGTTTCATCGTAGTGATACAAGGCACCTTCAGGGTGCGCAAGTGATTTCCATCGACTAGAGGGCGGTTGGCTTGGTGTCGTCAGCTCACAATAGTCCAAGCGCAGAAGAAGTACATACTCCTCAAACACCTTGTTCCCCGGCTTAATAAACACGCGATTCTTCGTACGGGGTCTAGGCCATGATTAAGAATCGAAAAAGGAGGCCAAAAGAACATCATACCGACTCACATCATCCGTTTCCTGTCATATCGATTCACTTCAGATGGTGGAATAAGCTGTGCCTTGCGTATTGATGCGGTAGACGAAGGTGTTGTGCATGACGATACAGATACGCCCGAACTTGAAGGATTAAGGTTGCTGTTCGGTGTGACACATGCACCACTTGCTGTGGCGACCGAAGTTGCACTAGTGGAAGGTACTGGAGAAGGCGGCGACTTCTGTGGGGTAAGTGAACCACCTCCACTGGCAGGACTGCTGATAAACGAGTTGGTGGTAAGGGTGGTGGAAGAGGATTAATCGAGGAGATGTGCGCCGATGGCCGTGTCCACGTGTTGGAGGTGGGAGCTAGTGCTTCCTTCGTCGACGTTCTGATGATGAGAGGCAGGATTTCATTCGGCTGTAAACAAACGCGTAATGTGTCATAAAGTAAAGAAGTTGGCAAGGCCACAGTACACACACCTTTGCAAGTGTCTGTACAGCATATAACACAACGAAGCAAGACTGTAGACCCTTCAAACACCACTGCCTTTCAAGCTAGGAGAGGAGATGACGGTTCCAGAAAATCTTGAACATGTGGTTGAGCGTCTCGTCCCATGGATTTGGAGTGCGTGAGAGATGAATGGCCCAATTTTGACATGCATACTTCAGAGCACCGGAAGATGATCTACTTCGTTCCGTTCCCCAACGCCACTGTCTCAGATGCTGGCATATCTGCAAAACGCACATTAGATGAGCTTTGGATTAACAGCGATAGTTCAAATAGATCTCTCCCCCGTACCTCATCAAAACGCCTGAAACGAGCCCAGCGGGACTTGCGGATTGGCACACAATGTACTACAACGGATTTTTATTTCTGTTAAATAAATGATACGCGCTCGCTAAATGGAGAGGTACCTCACGAGCTCACACCACTGTGTCCTAGACATGTACGCACAGAACTGTTCTATATCATCATAGTGCCGGAGGTGGAAAGCGTGGGCCGGAGTTAGCAAATTTGGTGAGATCGTGCTTGTGATGGGATGTGCTTCAGCACACTATCACTCGAGTCATGAGTATAGCAGTGTATAGCTTGCCAATGTGCAGCCATTTCCACCGATCGAAAGCTGCCAAAAAAAGACTTACTACCATCGCGTCGAACTTGGTACCCATTGTTTACTTGTACATGTTTTGATTTTGCGTCATTCCGACAGGCTGCCTGCACCAATACCTTGACACTTTGGACTCATCGGCATCAGCCATATTATCACGCGTTCAGAATCAATCAGATGTTTTAGTACTATATAAAACAAGAGAGATTGAAGCTAGAAACAAAGAAACATACGTAAGTCGAAAAGTACAGAAAGCTCCAATGTGGCCCAGTAGATCAAGTGGCAGACTGTGAGACGAAGAAGTGGGACTCAGGAGAAACAGTATTACACGTCCGAACAGGTGGTTGATACTGGTGTACCACACATACCAGACTTTATAGGTGAGGTTTGAGATGCTAATAGGGCAAAAAAAAGCTTTAGAATTTGCCTGGACTATTACAACAATTGTCAATTTACCTGTAATTTTCAGGCGTCCCTTGTAAGTGCTTATCGTCTTCTGAGTGACCCAACGAGGCTCGCCAGTTACACCGAGCCAGAGGCGATGCATTGGAAGGGTAGGGTGTACATGATGCTCTTTGACAACCTCCCAGCACCGCTGAGCACTCCATATCCACATCTGACGGGTAGTGGGTGTGGAAAGTGACTGATGAATGTAGAGGTCCCCGCACTCAAGCGCCTCACATGGCAGAGGAGAAAGTAGCATTTCACAGCCACACGAATCAAACCAACGCATAACTTGATTGAGACCACGAATTTTATGCTCAACCCGACGGACGTTGCACCGGGAGGTAGTGGTCGCCACCTGGGAACGATCGAGAGCCAATCCGTTGACTGGACTAGATGGCCTAGCCTGATCGCCCAGACACTCACTAGGCACAACCGTAAAGTGTGGTTGTGGTTCTGGGTGGTCTGCAGAGGCGATACTTTCAGGGATGACTCGAGGGGACGGAGAGCGTGATGTCGATATCGATGATAGGGCACGGGAATGAGAAGCCAGAGGAGTCATTGTTTGAGGGCAGACCGGGGAAATATTCAAACCGCGGTGTTGGAGAGATTGCTGTTGTGAGTCATCTGGGTTCATCGAAAGAGAGCGAGCGAAAAGTAGTTTAGAATTTCCAAGTCGTTGGCGACGAGATGAAGCTTCCTCTTGGAGACACTGTGTGAGGCTGGGTAAAATCTCCTCGAAAGACTGCCGGTGAATAGGATATGCCTAGATGAGCATTTGAGCATCCCTGCCTAAATATTTTGAGTTACTACTAGTAGGTGCTTACATCTAGTCCCCGCGTAGATACTACAGAATTCAGACACACATACGATTCCCCAGGTTTCGGGAAAGATTGACGGTGAACTGGGACAGCCTGTTGTAGAAAAAAATTGAGCACGAGGTTCGATGCATCTCGGATAAAAGCTAACATCACGCTCATGTCGCAGTGGCTGTCGGTACGGAGCATTGACTGCGCGAAGACGACGACGGTGATAACGATGAATTTGGTTTTTCATAATGACGAGTAGAGAGTATCTGAGCTGAGAAGTGATTAATCCGTCGTCAGATGTTTCCTGAAGATTGCCATTTTATGGAAAATCGATGGGGTAGTGCCAGTGCACGCGTTGGACTAAAATGAACAATGAAAGTGAAAGGCTCGACGACGAATCAGCGCTTCCTCGTCTGTGTAAACGCAATTTGTAAGACAAAGCAAATCAATAACAATCATCTTCGAGTTCACGAATCGACAGTCTAACTAAGGCCTCATTGTCTGAAGCATAACGAGCAAAGGAGCACAACGCAAACCGGCTGTCTCTCGGCCAGCCGATTTGGTCTGGGAAGTTATCCAAGTTAAGTTGAACTTTAACCCTTAAGTGCTGCCGGCGGTGACAGTACTTGACCAACGATATTGTAGCGCTGCACAGCACACGCGCGTATTTACTATTCACATTGCGCGCTCCACCTGTGCTGTTTTCGTACTCAGCTTGCTCACGTATATTTCATGCACGACAAGATAGTGGAAAGCTCCAAGCTACATGACGAGATACGACATAACTGCTTCCTACTTCTATCTCATAAATCCAACAATCAAATGTAAGATAAACTGAGCGCCATGGCGAGATCATGAATGCGATTATCAGCCACGTCCAGAGTGCAATAAACAAGCATATAGAAGATACGCCAAGAATGAATGAAGTGAGGAATCGAAAAGATGAGATATTCAAAAAGAGTGTGGGCGATAGAATCAAACGAGTGTCGTTGTGAAGTGATCTCAATATTCGGACAGAGCACTAGAGCGCAGAGATAAAAAGTTAGCAGCGGCGACAGATGCAGGACGAGAGCGACGTACGAGGACAACTCGTGGCAATAGGGGCATTTATAGTGCGTATCGAAGTGGACGGATTCGATGTGACGGCTCAAATACTGCATCGGCGGTTCAAAGCAATCCTCGAATCGACAGGCAGCGCGTTCCTTCATTGTAACACCATGCCAATGCAACATGTGTTCTTCAATGCAGATCGGGTCCACCTCTACGAACAGATCACATGGCTGGTCGGCCCAATCGCACGGGCGTACGCATATCAACCCTGACGGGTGCTGTTCCGTGACGTCGGGATCTTCGAGCTCCATTACCCCATATTTTCTCATTTTAAGGGCATTGTCGTCGTGATCATGAATCCCACGATTACTGATGTCGACCGGCTGTAAGTCGTGAACAGGCATGGGCATGACCGTAGCACTGGGGCCTGATGGCGTGTACGGACCAAACTTCCATGGTATGTCGCTGTGCTCGTTGTTTAGCCGTCTGCGCTTCTGAATAAACAAAGTCCCATCCGCGGATACAAACATCCGACCGGCTTCACGCTTGCCAGACGCCTTGAAAGGTGGTTGCACGGTTGATCCCCCACCAGCTTCCATCTGCAAGAGAGTATGTTGACCTTGGGGGAATACCCCGGTGGGTAATTCGCGGTGGACGGACCCGCGGCGGTCTGAGGTTGCTGATGAGGATAGGAGGACGGACCCGCAACGGTCTGAGGTTGTTGGGAGGGAGCAAGAAGATATCCTTGCTGGGGCCATGCATAGCCTGGTGCTGCTTGATCGACCGCGGAAGGCTGCTAATGATATGCACCGGGCGGGCCATTGACATGATATCCAGGATAATATCCATCCTGGGACCATGCGGCGCCTGTGGTGCGGTAGAGGGCTGCGCATTGTACTCACTGGGCGGCCCATCCATAGCGTGGCCAGCATCATATTCATGCTGCGGAGGGTATTATGAGTTCTCGTCGATCTGAGGCCACTGGGGGGATCGGTTTGGATGTCCAGGTAGGCTAAATAGACTGGCTTACCCAGCCAGCCCATGTTCGTGAGCATCGAGTAGCGATTCCTCGTTGGGATTGAACACTCTGTGAAAGCCAGTGAGTCCATGTACATGTTTTGGATGACATAGAAGCACGTACGCATCCAACTGTGCGCGGGACGATTCGTCGCCTCGGAGAGTCGCGACCAAGTCAGATATATTTTCTTGGGACCACGAAATAAAATCTGCGTCGCCAGCGAGCGGCTGGTGGCCGTTTCCCATAATGCTAAGAAATGATGAGATGAAGGGCGTCATGGAACTCGTGGCTGAACACCTACCTATTGGATAGCGTTCGAAAGTTGTGAGACGAGGGACTAGATGCGAAGGCATCGTTAGAATATAAAGATACGATGACGTGCGAGTAGACTTACGCAGACATCGATGAATTGGAGGAGCGAAGTGGCTCAGATGACGAGAAGCAGTTGAAGGATATGAGTGAAGAGAGTACGATGGGGCATTTTACAAGTCTCATGGATCCAGCTCGGATCCAGCTGGCGATGTAAAGGAGACCACACATCCTGAGACATCCCATCATAATGCAGGATGAGGGCAGCATTCTCTGTGCTAGACCGACCGTCAACATATATACTGCGAAGAACATCAAGATTCAAGATACATTACACGTCAGTTTGAGACCATAACAACGCTCCACCGTTATGTTAACTTCGTCGAAGGCATAGAACTGCACGCATTACGCAAGGCTTGCATTGATACGAGAATTCGCTGTACCCCCCAGACGTGCCAGACGAGGTCATGAGAGCAAAGTCCATTGAATTCGGCGTTGTTTGGGTCTATTGTGCAAAGTCGGAGTCGGAAATCTCTTGAAGTACGTGGATCTGACAGTCTCCTTGCAAGACTAATAAAATATTCGAAGAGATTCTGGTCATACTACTAGTCCTGGTATCGAAAGCCAACCGTGTTTGTTATTCGTGCATATTGAGAACTTGCGTTGGGACCTTTTCCGGGACCTCGGTTCTTGACATGTAAGTATCTTTGTGTAACTCAGATCCTGGAAGCGAGTTTTTGTGTTAACGTTCCTCGACTGGAGTTGTAGTTGTTTCATGGTTCCCCGACTCCCACGGAGTGTGGAGGAGGGTTTTGTCGCCTCTAAACGTCCAGGCACCTGTATTTTCATGTGCGCGTGAAAAGATTGCCTTTTCAGCACTCCGACAAGCTCAATTCCTCGTTTCGTGTCGGACGATATCGGTGCTTTTCCTACCGTGTATTAATACGCGAGTGACACAGATTAATCCCCTTGTCTTGCTTTCGACCTTTTCAATACACGTGACACTTCAAGAGGAGTCGGGGATTGGCGGCTTGCCGCCGTTACGATGCATTTAATTTTTTTTTCCCGCACGTCGCTTTGCTGTAACTTATTTCTGACATATACAAGGACGAAACGTTTGGTCCCGCGGAAGCAATCCGCGTGACTCTCCTGGACTCCAGAGCGGTCCAACGACGATACGTCGTCTGAAGGTGAACGGAGCGCTCGTACAAAGCAAATATGAGGTGCGATAAATATAAGATTTCAACGAGTAGTTCTAAATTCCTTCAGTCACTGCGACACTTCGGACATGTCGATACCTCGTTCACTGTCGACTACTAGCTCTGGGAGCTCCGTAGACCTCAACAACTAGTCAATCAGTATTAGGTAAGGTTCATTTGTCACTGGTCCACCTACACGGTCTAACGGGAGAACACCTTCAGTCACTACGAGACTTCGGACATGTCGATACCTTGTTCGACTACTAGCTCTGGGAGCTCCGTAGACCTCAACAACTACATAGTCAATCAGTATTAGGTAGAGTTCGTTTGTCACTGGTCCACCCACACGGTCTAACGGGAGGACATGTACGCAGGGCTGGCGTATACTTTGAATTCGCATAATGGTTTTTGCAAAATGACAGATAACACCAGATGGCCGAATGATGCGACGATCGTTATGATACTGGTTGTAGCAAAGAAAACCACCTGCGATAGGGTACTGACGGTAGGGATCACGGGGAATATCGATGTCTGACAATGGAATCAGAGGCTGGACAGCCAGGAAAGTCTCTTCGATGATGCTCTGATTGGGTGAGTACCGATGGTGAAGAAATATTTTAACGATGCGACCGGCCTCAGGTCTTGAGTCTGAGGCGCTCCGAAATATGATGTTGCTATCGCAATGGGAGAAGTCTGAGGGCCGGTATGAGACACCGCAGATAAGAATGCGATTTGATGGAACCGCCTTGCGACTAAGAAAGAGCTGCCGGGACGAACGAGGTACACCCTCGGCAACATAGCGATGTTCCTCAGTGGTATCAATCAACTGGAGCAACGCAGAATATATTTTGTCCTCGAGGATAACCTCTTTCGAGGCTGGGTGGGTTTGACCTTGTGTAGTGACAGTTTTGTCCGATTGAAGCACATCGCGAATGCGAGTACCTCTCCTGTCTTCGTTTGCAAAGTTGCTGTATGCGTCGACCATTTCACAAATAGCACTACGGATGTGATCCTCCTGGATGAGCGTGCGCACATTTGCTACTCGGCAAGTGTGATTCATCATAGTAAGTTCGATTTCGCCTGTAGTAATCAGTGGTTTAGTTTGAGACATCAAGATTAGAGAGGGGGAGTAGCTCACCGAATTTCCCATTCGTGTTCTCACGCTGGAGAAGATAGTTGTAGCGCTCGAATGCGAAAGCCCTCCAAGCATGAACAGGACCAAAGGAACACAAGAATTCGCCAAGGTGGAGAGCAATGTGATGGCTCGGAACTAGTCGTAAGGTTTTGTATAGGTCCTTGAAGTTCTCGAGATAGCGCAGCATATAAAATTCGTACTGGTTGATGTGGCCAGGGGAGATAATGAACATACAACCAAGCTCGACGGCAGTGACTAGATCCATAAAATTATTCAGCATAGCCTTGGTCACACCATTCTTACCGCCCCAGAGTCGTATAAGGGTTATGGACATGTTAATGGTGCATGCAGCACGCCACTGATCTGCACTGAGTTTACCCTGCGCTGTCGAACCGAGAGCCTTGGGAGCTTTGCTAACCCATGTGGGCAATTCAGTACGTAGCATGTCTTTCCGTATCTCGGTGACAAGAGATTGACCGAGGACGACACAGTGAGATTGATCGCCGTTCATATCCCTCGTTGGTCCTGAGTGCTCTGTGCGGGGAGAGTCGGGACTATTCTCAAAATTTGCAGGGGCATCATGCACGTTGTTGTCGTATTGATTTTGCTTTGCGCATAGTGGTGGTTGCTCCCCTCGCTGAAGTTGCCAGCAAGGTCAGCCAGTCTGAAGCGTTCAAAGCGTTACAATGTGACATACCCATCGGATGAGGCGCTGGACAAGAGCTTTCTTCTGACCAGTGATGCTGAGATGTCGCTCCGAGCACAATGCAACCAAGACAATTCGGCTGTAGCTCATAAGTGTTTCAGGATCAACTTCCAAAGAAGAAGAAATATATTCTTCTGCTGTCGTTCGGTTGTTTCGCGCTGCTTTCTCCGAACCAGAAGCACCTAGTGCCGTCCGCGAGTTTGGTAATTTTTTTGATGAACGCTGGGGTGCCAAAATCAGCAAGAATGGAATCGATAACGAGACCGGCGGCATACCCAGTCTAAAAGCCTGCCAACTAAATCACTTTTGTTCCCACTACGACGTAGAGACTTTCCATCGCAAAGACTCGCCAAGATGGGTTTTGTGAACCGAAGAAGTGACACGTCACTGACTGTTGCTGTACCTTCCACTAGAAGCCTAGCGGACTCGGCGTCTGTCTGTGGTGTTTTCTTCGAAGGGCGGGGCGGAATAAATGGCTTTGAGGGCCTCTCTCCTGTTACCTGGTTCGTTTTCTGTCGTGCTGACTCAACGATTAGATATGAGTTCAAAGGACATATACGCACCCAGTTCAGGAGAGTTTTGATGAGTGCCCTCTTCGTACTTGCCCTCCTGAGATCTCTATCCTGACACAAATGGTAGAGTACAGGTTTGGTACACGTATCAAGGGCAGCAAAGGTCCCCGTAGCAAGTGCTTCTGCGCCATTGCACATGTCTTCATCAGATGGCCTGGCAAAACTTTTAGTTCCCTCTCCCGAAGCAATTTCTCCGTCTTCTAAGTCCACATTCATCCGCCACGCCACCCGACAGTGATATCTGAGGATGCGTAAATATAGTATATGCATAGACTCAACGACTGTGAAAGATATTGGATCCCAGTAAGGGAGCCGAAGGAGTTCCGTCCAACGGACCCCAAATTGGTCAAAGAGACGTTGTCTTTCCTCAGGCGTGGCAGCATCTCGATACGCGGTGGCATGCTTGCGATGGGTCTCGACGTCACGGGGTGGCCACTGGCTCCGATCCACATTGTCAATGTCGTAGGAAGGCAGTAAGCAGTACGAACAAAAGAATTTGGATCCAATACCGCTGAAGCCTGCAATTTGTTTTGCAGCTGGAAGGTCGCAAACAATTGGTATGAGGGCGATTCGAATGATGCGGCCATCTGGGTACTTCGCAGTGCGCGAGAAGGTAACCCCAGGGTTCCAAAACGGCAGGAGATCATCCACAAGAAGTTTCAAAAAGTGGTTGATCTGGTCAGTGGAGGGTTTGGTTGGGCCCGGAATGATGCCAACGAGGTACATGTTCTCAGGCAGATACCTCAGATCCGGAGGAAGATTCAAACAAACCATGTACATCCCTGTAACGGTCACGTTCTGTTTGGCGACCTTATTCTGAAAGGGATTGAAGCCGTCGACTCCCAAGCTAAACAGATAGCGCCCCTCGTCAATCATTGGACTGAGAAATAGTTTGTCGTCGGGTCCACGAAACTGACGAAATGTAGATGCATGCCAGATATCTTCCATGTCCGCTCCTTCGTGAGGGCGAGCAGCGGAGTCCAGGAGATCTTCAACTCCAGGACGGGAAATGAAACGGGCCATCCACTGTTTAAGGTCTTGATGTAGATATCTGTCATATTCCGTTCCTGAAACCTTATTCGTCCGGACCGGACGATCCGGACCTAGCCTAGACTTCATTATCTCGAGTCCCCATTAGTATGTGCTTCTATTCTACCCCTATGTGCCCGGACCTTCTTAACAGTATATTCGAACTCATACTTTACCGAGTATACTTACCGTCATGGCTCCTACTCAAACAACCAGAACCAGAACCAATCAAGCCGCATCTAACTTCCTAGCTAGTCGACGCAATGCTGCGTCCGACACAGAAGAATACGCGGGTTTCACTAATCGTCGTACCAGACCATCCCAAGCCCCTGCAGAAAGCATCTCGCAGCTACGCAATCACCCGCATCCTGAGACTCCTAAACGCCCAGCCACGGACGGCCCACAAGACTTCAACGGGCCGGACGACAACGGCGACGGGCCTCCTGGGGGTCCTCCGGACGGTGATGGGGATGACCCAGACGATGAAGACAACCCCTTTGACAGGGACGACCCAGTCGACCCTCCGGACGATGAGATCTATGGACTTACTCCATCAGAACGAGTCTTCCATCGCTTCTCGGAGGCCATCGAGAGCCTCGCCCGCAGCACGCGGAAATCTCCTTCTGAGGATTCCAAAGTCAAGGTTCGGGAACCCGATACCTTTGACGGGTCTGAACCTCGCAAACTCCGTGCGTTCTTTGTTCAATGTGAACTGAACTTCCAGAACAAAACCCGCTCTTTCCGCTCGGATCGGGCCAAGGTTAACTTCGCCCAGTCCTACTTGAAGGGCATGGCCCTTGAGTATTTCGAGCCTGATCTCCTGTCCGATGCTACTAACGTACGCCCGGACTGGATGGATGACTATACCGAGTTCATGTTAGAACTCCAAAACAACTTCGGTCCTCATGACCCAGTCGGGGATGCAGAGATGCAACTCGAACAACTAGTTATGCGCGAGGGACAGCGCATTAACAAATATGTAGTAGAGTTTCAACGACTCGCATCCCAGGTCCGGGGTTGGGGCGACGGTGCTTTACGCC
>JRHT02000502.1:0-10329 GCA_011800875.2 Suillus brevipes Sb2 | reverse complement strand
GTCCACTGGTGTTCATTGGTGCGTTTCTCATGTTAATTCCTTTTGTCTAACATATCTCCGAGCTCATACTCACGCCGTCGGCTATACGCGGTACCGAGAACCCTTATTACATGTATACTTACTTATATTTAGCTTAATCGGCTCGCACCTTCGGACCTGCGCGCCTAGCGACGCTTGCAGTTTTACATATATGCTGGACTTCATGAAGAGAAAAAGATCGCTTTTCCCTCCTAGCTACTGCCTCTGTGTAGTAGACAGCTTTAGACTTAGAATCTATTCTCCTCGCACTATCGCGCGCCGCGCCGCATTCACTTGATCATTTCTAGTTCTACTAGTGTGATCTACTTCTATAACAAAGCTATCTAAGTCGCACTTCGCGCGACTTCTCTATCCCATATCTTAGCGCGCGCTTCTGCATCGCGCGCGCCGCGTCTTCCGCTCTCGCTCTCGCGCGTATTTCGCGCGCGACCGCTTCCCGCGCTCCGCTCTATATCGCGCTTCGCGCGTTTGTCATTCTACTCCCTACTAGTTCTTGTGGTTCCCTCGTTCAGAGAGGATTTCCCTTAGCTCAGTAGCTGTCCTTGGGTCGAGACCATCACTCGCATTCAGGACTTACTGTTCCATCATCCCCCTGTGTTTTCCCCACGGTTCAGATTCCTCTTCTTCACCGGGCATAGAAGTTCCCACCACTTGGTGGAATTGATCCGGACTTGCAGCTGCTCCCTGAGAAATAGCCGATACAGCGCATCGGGACTACCCAATATAAGAAGTTCTTCGTCGTCGTATTCTGTTTCCGTGTCTGAACGTGGTGATTGCGGGTCGTCTGACCAAATAGAAGCTGAGTCGTCAGGGATTCTGGCTAGCTCGTATGAATCTGGTAGATCTTCTGGAGCTACGACCGATTCTAGGGTGCAAAGGCCCAGATAATTCGATCGAGTCGATAGAAGAGTGATTTTGCAATCGAAAGTCTAAGTCCGTGTCATATGAGTCGGAATGCGTGCTATCGAAGTCTGAGCTGCAATCATTGTCCGAAATTTCATAGCTTGTTGGCATGAATGTATGCGCGTGCCATTGAAATGATTCCATAGGAAAAATGTTACATGTAGCAGAGTGATTCAGAGAGTATGAGACGCGTCGACAAGCACTACACATATGATGCGCATATATTGATATCACGCGTTTTGATCACATGTTCACAAAATCACATACAAAATTTGCATTTTGGTGAGCAGCGCACTTACACGCCCGTTTTTTATTTGAATGACTACCTAGGTGTGTTCTATAGTAGCCAAACCCCCCCCCCCTCTCTATGGTTAACTAATGTTTTCGATTACTTTTGAGAACGCTAGCTCAAAACTCAGTTGGTCTGTCTTGAAAGTTCAGGTGGCTATGTATTAAGGTTCAAAAACTTATGTAATATCGAGCCTGATATTTGGCATTTGCCTTTTACAGTCCTCTTGATGATAATACTATTCTATTATATCTTACTCTCATTCTTGCTCTTTCCTTAGCAATTTCCAATTTTTTTGTCATTTGGTGAGTCCTCTTTACTTTCCTTTGATTTTCTCCTGCTCCTGCTCCTGCTCTCTCTCTCCTCTATCACTCTCTTCTTACTCTCTCTTTCGCTCTCTCTCCTACACCTGCTTCTGTTGTGGCTTTTGATAAGTTTTCTCTCTCTCTCTCTCTCTCTCTGATTCTCTCTCTAACCCTCTTTTGGTAAGATCTTTTAGATATTGTAGTTGGTAGTATACACCCATGTATTAGTTAGTATGAATATACTTGAATTTTCACTTTGTATTTTGTGTCATAATGCCAACAAATAGCTACTAAGAGCTATAATGGCAAGGTTATTGAATTTTTTTCAACTTGTCCATAATAGCTATTATGAAAATCATGCTGCTTTTATGCCAGCTATAGAAGGGACTTGTCAATAATTGGCATATAGTTACTAGGAGTTAAAATGGCAAGTATGCATTTTTCTGATGTGGAATCTTCCCCTCTGTAATGGGGTTGTATTGAGGCTCTGGAGTTGGATCAGTGTCGTTGTTGTCGTCATATAACTGCGGCATCTGTATGTGGTGTGGGTTGGGCGCAATACCCGACATATTGTTGAAAGTGGACAGGTCCTTAGGGTAGTGAGGATGATCGTATAAGCCTATAGGATATGTTAGTGATAATTTCTAACTAATACAAATTGACTTACTTTTGGGCATGTGATACTGCCCATGGTTATGAGCATTGTGGTCATCATAGTTGAAGGGCGGCACATAAGACGGACCAGCTTGAGTGTTATAGCTGTTGTGACCCATAAGCACTTAAACCTTGGTTGGTGTGAGTGCTCAATGATGAACCAGCTTGAGAGTTGTTGTAGTTGGAGGGAACATAGTTGGTGGATTGATCAGTGACTCTCAATGATGGGCCAGCTTGACTTGGTGCATTGTTGTTATAGTTGGAGGAAACAAAGTCATTGTAACTAGAGTATGTATCAGTAGTAGCCGGTGAAACAAGAGAAAACACATACCTCACATGTAGATTGAAAGAATGAGCCATTGGCTCATGTGGTTGTTTAACGTTGAGGTTCAGCTGAGAGCCCGCAGACAAATGCAAAGAATTTAAACCGAACCTGCGAGTGGGTTTTGATATCGTTGTTTTACCTTTAGTACATTTGACAGGCATATATTGGCGGGGCTTGAGGGGTGTAGGAAGGGCGAAGGGTACAGATAAATATCCGCATAGCATTCTATTATAAATCATACTTAAACAAGCTATATGACATCAAGAAGTCGCCAGAAAAGGGAAATGAATAGTAACGATGTAAAAGTAAAGCATGTGAGCAATAAACCAACATGAGAGAGGGGGGGAGGGCATCATATGAAACAAAATACTAACAGCGTGCATATTACACAACCTATTATCAATTGATTAGTGCCATACATTGAATTCAAGAATCATGCTGCACATACCACAATTGGAAAGGAATGTGTCTGGATAGCCATCAATTAAGTTCATAAGGCAATACAACTTACGTGAGGCTTTGAGTTACCAGCCCCCACACCGAGACACTCTTCTTCAGATTCCAGGTCTGAATCATCTAGAATGACTGAATCACCTTTATCATCACAAATCTCAAAACTAGGGAGTCGGTGTAGAGACTCACGTCTCGCTGAGCATGCATTCCCAACTTCTCTCACTTCCTAAACAACATCCAGCTCTTATCCTTAGGACAAGTCTTGTGCCTCCGCGCACCTTTATTTTATTTTTCACAGACTCAGCGCGCGCGCGTCTCGCTCTAAGACCCACTTCCTGTCCATCCCATGTCCGCTGGCGTTCATTGGTGCGTTCTCATGATATTTCCTTTTATCTGACATATCTCCGAGCTCATACTCACGCCGTTGCGTTGCGCGCGGTACCGAAAACCCTTATTACATGTATGCTCACTTATATTTAGCTTACTCGGCTCGCAACTTCGGACCTGCGCGTCTAGCGACGCTTGTAGTTTACATATATTCTGGACTTCATGTAGATGTTCGGGATCGCTTTTCCCTCCCAGCTACTGCCTCTGTGTAGTAGACAGCTTTAGACTTAGAATCTATTTTCCTCGTATCATCGCGTGCCGGGCCGCTTCCACTTGATCATTTCTAGTTCTACTAGTGTGATTCTACTTCATAAACAAAGCTATCTAAGTCGCACTTCGCGCGACTTCTCTATCCCATACCTTAGCGCGCGCTTCCGCATCGCGCGCGCCGCGTCTTCCGCTCTCGCTCTCGCGCGTATTTCGCGCGCGACCGCTTCCCGCGCTCCGCTCTATATCGCGCTTCGCGCGCTTGTCATTCTACTCCCTACTAGTTCTTGTGGTTCCCTCGTTCAGAGAGGATATCCCTTAGCTCAGTAGCTGTCCTTGGGTCGAGACTATCACTCGCATTCAGGACTTACTGTTCCATCATCCCCCTGTGTTTTTCCCCACGGTTCAGATTCCTCTTCTTCATCGGGACCAAGATTCTACATTTCCAGATTCCAAGAACCCATCTTTGACTCGTGAACCCAAGATTCTCTCTGCTTAGCTTGTGCTGAGGTAACACAAAGGATTTTTCGTTCATCCTCATACATAGGTTGAAGGAGAACAATATTGAAGTTTCCATAAGAATACATACAACACCCTCAAATGAACACAGTCCTGTCTGACCTCCATTTGCACCTCAATTACCGCTTTCTTCAATGAACCAGCTTCATATGCAGCCTCCGCATGCACATCAAATAGACCACAATCCATTTTAGCAGCATGGGCCTCAGTCAAACTGGATATCATCCCAATAGCATACCATAACTGTGGAGGAACTCTTTCTGAGTTGCTCCATCAATCAACCACTTCCTCCTACTGTGCGCGGTGCAGACCACCTTAGTAGATACCTTCAGGACCCAGAGGCACACCTTACACATTCATCGCCATATGCCCTCCTAGGGCTATGCAAGGTGGTTATACTCAACTTTCATCATCAGGACGAGTACTACTGCAGTAAATGGCAAAATACAGGTGTTGTTTATGTGTATTTAAACACCTCTACACTTCATCTCTGAAATTTCTTTTCACCTAGACTGAAAGCAGCAAAGAAGTTATTTAAAAACACCACACAGTGAAGGATCTACTACCGTGCCCATTACCTCCTCTAAATGTGTCTGTTACTAGTACACAACAAGACACAATATGACAATCCTGTTTTCTCCAGTCTCATGATGATGGTGGTCCAGATTCTCGTTTTGAACTCCCTCCGCAGGAAGTATAAGTCACTCCTTAGGCGGCTATGCCTGCTAAGTGGGTTGAAGAGGTTTACACCATTGTGAAGTCAAGGATGCAACAACAGATTTTGTCAGTAAATAGGAAGCCATTTAATAATGAGAATGTTGTCATGGTACATAATGTATGAGCAGAAGCAATCATAAGCACTCTCAATATGCCTCCAGGCCAATACTATCTTCTGAACGCAGATCCACTCATCGCAACACTCACCAAAATCACCAGGACTGTCCAAACCACTGTAAAGTCCGCAGTGTACACTATCATCCAGTACAAGTACAATCTCAAACGTAATGTATGAGACATGTCATTGGAGGTTGCACATAAGCTACAGATTGCATTTGCTCTCATAACACACCTTAAGTGAACATGGTGCGTCAATTTGTACTCATAGCGAGCATTACTGACTAGTATTTATGTACTTAATGGTATTCTACAATTGGTCGCTGTACTTCAACATGAAAGATTGGTTAGTCTCATTATTGAGATTTTGTGGATTTACATGTTCTATAAAGACATTGATTTTGATGATTCAACTGTGCTAGATGGTGTTATCACTCTGGCTGGAGGTGCACTTATGGAGTACAAGACAAGAGTATACAAGCATGTTAAATTTTCAATAGCAGAGTCAAAGAATACTTACAAGAGTGTTACTGCCCATATTGCCGATAAGATTTATCCCTGTGCTGAACTCACAGCACATTTTAAGGCATTGAAAAACAATATGAAGGAACACGGAGAGGTCAGATTGGGTTTATAGAGTTTATGCCCAGTGGTATCATTTCAATAATAATTCATAGCATTATGTAGTAGTAGTTGTGTTTAGAATTATTGGGAGATGAAGACCAACATGAGTGACATCAGGCTAGGTATAAGTGTGAGTATGACACCAGCCAAATTCTTTTGTTTCAAAGTGATATTTCATTCTTATTCTACCCATTAACATAGAACATTTAAAAGGCTTCTACCGTCATGTAAACATGTCAGTTGTTGATCCAAGACTGAAATGTGAGTAGCTACATACCCTCCACGTACTTTACAAAACTAACCAACCATCTAGTTACCTCTACTTGTATAAATACTTGAATACAATGAGTCGTTAATCTGAGACTGAGATTTACTGCTGCTTGTACAGCTCTCACTACCTCATACTCACTTCTACTTGCTAGAGTAGTACTATCTCACATCATGATGATCTATTTTCAATCTCATCTCTGTTATCTTAACGAGTTTTACCTCACTGTTGCAAGATCTCCAATATTCAGACAGCTACATCACTGAACCATAAGCATTCATAACACATCAAACCTCTTTCACTACTAAGCAAAAACTAGGGTGTTTTACAGATGTCCGCTCTTTCAAACCCTGAGGCAACAAGGTATGGAGATCCTTATATAATTCACAAAAAAAGACTTCAGACTCTTCCAGTGATATTTGGTTCAGCTCATTTGTGATGACATCACCCAGCTGTATATAATCATCAATGCATTTGAATCTCTCATCATGCTTCCCTTCCACCCACATCCCTCCAAACTCCCTTCTTTTTAAAACTTTTCTCTTCCTTGCTATGTTAACTCATGCTATTCTTTCTTAACACATTTCTCAGATGCAGTATTTTCAACACAAGCTTCCATATAATTGTCTGTTCTGTCTTTGAAATGTCAATGTATCCCTTGTTAGATGCAGTATTTTCAATATGAATTTTATCTCTGTTGCTTTCAATACATGCAAGTTTATTTGTTATTTGTATTCTGCGTTAATCACATTTTGTCTATGCATATAGTCTACCTGATTATGTACATGATCTGTCTGGATTATGTGTAAGTCAGGAACATGTTTGGAAGGGACTATGAGGGCATCAGACTTGACATGTTACATTGGATATTGCAATGAGTGATGTGCATTGGCAAGCAACTAATCTCTCACAGTGGAAAAGACAGCTGTAGTATAGGACTTGCCTTGTTACTTTTCGGTATATTGAAGGTTCTTATAGTGGCGCTAATCTTGGTCAATAGTTTTTGAAAATCATGGATGAGCTTGAGGTCACAATCAAGGCAAATTAATGATCCTGTTGGACAATGTCGTAACATTGTCAATTCATGCAGACACTCAGGGCAGCGTCATTGTCATCTCCAAGCTATCATTGAAGAAGGGAACAACAATGGATATTAGAAGGGTAAGCTTTCTGACAACAAGAATAAATTGTCTGTGCTTCGCCTTTTGCAAGATTGCTCGACTCACTGGCCATCAACCTTCAAAATGATTGATTGTATTTTCACATTGCATCCAGTAATTTGTTCTTTGGTTTTAACTCTCATTATTCAATGTTTACTTCTTTCGACAGGCTATTCAATCATTCCTGCAAGAAATCCAAAATGCTGACATTGCCCACCTTTCGATGGACTCAAAGACATTGATGTCCTTCGCGACATTCATCAGATTATTGAAGTCCCCCATGCAGCTCAAGAGCTGCTTGCAAGTGAACATACTCCAACCTTATCAATGGCCCTTCCCACATATGAACTACTACTAACAAAATGGACCGAGCTGAAGGGAACCATTTTTGAATGTCATAGGCTCTGCGTTACGTGAAGGAACACTTCAGTGTGTCCTCTTTCCTATCAATATTCATGATATCCATTGGGCTGCTATCGAGGTCAATGTGATCAACCGAACCATATCATACACAGATTATCTTGGGTGGGATTGGCCTGCTCATGACATTGACATCATTCGTCATTGGCTGGGCTGTCACAGCCTCTCTGAATTTAGTAACGCAAGTGCACTACAGTGCGGTCAACAGCTGGATTTGTTTTTGTGTAGAATTGTAGCCATCAACACCATCAAGCATGCCATTGTAGAGACTCATGTCTCCCTGGGCTTACAATCACATCTATCACCTCCCTATACTGCAGCTTGCATCCCCTGAGTTGAAAGCACAAACTTGTGGCTTCAACTCTTATGCTTTCCATAGCTATTACAATATATGACAACACATTTCTGAGCATTTTTCATCCAGCAGCATCCATCCATAGTCCAACAAGTCAGTTTACTTACAAGCAAGACCAGTTGAATTTCACATCCCATCTTGTCGCAGAAGAAGAAGATTATACTATTTCAGGGCCAGTATCTAGGAATGTCATTGACAAGCTCATGGCGGGAGGCAAACTCAATGAAATTGCTCAGCTGCTCGTAAATGAAAATGAGGACTAATCTTTGTTGAATTGTCTTAGATTTCTAGTATGCTAGCTACTAGTTACATTTGATTATGAATGTATTCTACTTGTCTCTGACTTCACGAAGTGTAACGAAGCGCACTTCAAAAAACTTCGTTGACATCAAAGTCTACTGATGTCATATCCCGTACTCCGGACCCTATTTCCCATCCCTATTATCACCATCCTTTCCATTGTGCATGCTATACTTCAGTAAGATCAGCCCTGCTACCTCTGTCCATCATCCAACTTGATATCCAGCCTTCCAGACACTGCAGCCAGCCTGTACCCCTGACCCCTGAATCTTCGGATCTTCGGATCTCTAGACTTCCAGAACCTGTCCGGATATATCCGGACTACTTTCTCGCGCTTCGGATCCAGACTTCTGGACCTATATCGGATCCCGTCCGATGTCTAGATCCATTTCTGATACGATACGACAAGCTTTTCCTGTTCACATAAGGTTAACACAGCCTATTCCATTATTCGGTATTCCTCACTTCCGGCTTCTCGGTAATCCTCAATACCCGACTATGTTCTTGATCCATTTCCTTTCAAGTATTATTCCTATGTTTCCGGTCCTCGGTTATTCTCGTATTCCGTTCCATTACTGATCCACCCTGCCTTTTCATATCCGTCTCCATTTTATTATGATCTGTGACACTTCACCATAATATTCCGCATGCCTCGTACATAGCCTCGGATGGCTGATTACTTACATTTCCTGTGCTATCTTCAGTATATAAACCCGTGTAACATACGATACAACCTCAGTTCGAATATTAATGTTATTCTCCATCTAACGCTATTCTCCATCATGTAGTCTTAAGGGATTGATTCCCTTATGCTCCGACTCTACCTTTCGGTAGTCTTTCCTTATGCTCTGATACTTTTGGACCTTGTCCGATAGTAATCCTTGTCTTTCCTTATGCTCCGATACTTTTGGACCTTGTCCGATAGTTATCCTCTGTCCTTCACTTATCCTAGACTATTCCAGACTTCGTCCGATAGTCGTCTTGTATCCTCCGCTTATCCTATGTCCTCCGATACTTCCTCTATCCATCCTGGACTATCTCGGACTGCGTCCGGATAGTCATCCTCCATCCTTCAACATATCCTCTGTCCGGACATTGGCTTGATGCCCTTGTCCTTATCCATCCTTATCTGTTACACTCCCTCCGTACCCTCGGGTCACTTCCTCTGGTCCGATCTCGGACTTACCCTCCTGTTCCCTTTCTGCTTCGGACTTTGTCCTTGCAGCCATTACTCTGTTGGTTTCTACTTGGGATTCGTCCCGAAGTAGTCTTTAACTCTTCCTCCATTCCTGGATATGTCTTCAGTAGTGTTTCCCACAGTCCGGACGTACGTCCAGATTAGTTCCCACGCTCCGGATACACTTCCCGACGAGTTCCCACAGTCCGGATATCATGTCCGGACTTTCCCACACTTTTCAGAAGTCCATTGGGCACTTCCACCAGAGTTGCCTTACCTTCGGAGTTCCACCAAACTTCATTGGATGTCCTCCGGACTTCATTCTGAAATATGGGGCACGTACTCAGGTAAGGGGCACAGCGCACGAGCTGAGGCCAAGCCCTTCCTTCCTAATCCGACCCTCCGGCATGGATTCTGACAACCGAAGTGTCTCATATTTCCACTTTGATTCACTTCGTGTCAACACTAGTTCCATGGTCAGTGTTGGAGAATGATGAGAATGTGAGTGATGCACCTTGTAAACAGACTGGACAATCTCAATTTTCTTTGATGATCAAACCTCTACCATACACATAATTCAGTCAATACTTCCCGTGTTAAACGGCCAACCGAAGTTGAGATTCTTCCGACCGAGACGGGTCAACCGAGACGGGCCCTGATGCAGTACGGTCCCGGTAGAGTCGGTGGGCCCATGTATATATAACTATCCGCTATTAACGTCCGGGCCAGCCATGTAGCATATGATATATACATCGGTATATACGTATGGGCCCAGCATGTGGTATAGACAAGGGTTTCGGCAGACACGGATGGGCTGAGTGGTGGTGTGTTGGGCACGAGTAAACACGACCGGGCCCAGGTGGGTGGGGTATATACCTGGGTATGAGAAACTCGGCAGATACGACTGGGCCCAGATGGGTGGGTCACATACATGGGTATTAGAATCTCGGTATATATGACTGGGCCCAGATGGGTGGGTCACATACATGGGTATTAGAATCTCGGTATATACGACTGGGCCCAGATGGGTGGGTCATATACATGGGTATGAGATGCTCGGCAGACACGGTTGGGCCCAGGTGGGTGGGGTGTATACCTGGGTACACACCT
>JRHT02000501.1:0-13493 GCA_011800875.2 Suillus brevipes Sb2 | reverse complement strand
AAATTGTGAACTAAATTTAAGTGCTGACATAATAATGTGATCTCGAGAAAGTCGATTCATATTTCAAGACGCCTCGCTCCGTCGTTATACATATGCATTATATATGTAGACGTAACGTAGAAATACACGAGAGCTACTAGCATGATACAGAACTGAGTGGTGCTTGAAATTACCTGGTGTGAGACATATCATATTTTAATCATGACCCTCTTTCAATACAATGCCGGAGTCAGGAGGGTGGTTGTCCTTGATGTCGAGAGAGTCACTCTCAGAGACCGTGATATGGACAACATCGCCATCTCTGTTGGATAATATCAGCACACGCAAAAAAAATTAAACATACAATAGTCTTCGTACCTGATTGTCCCCCTCAATAGTTTCTGTGCAAGAGGAAACAGCACATTGGTACGCACGACACGAGCGATCGCGCGGGCACCATAGATATCAGAATAACCTTTTTGGGCAAGCCAGTTGCGAGCTTCTGCATCAATATCGAGCGTTATCCTTCTGTCCTTCAAGCGTGACGCAACATCCTTCAGCCTCAGTGCCACGACATCTAGAATTGACCGGCGAGACAACTTGTTAAAAACAAGCATTGCGTCAAGACGATTGAGAAGTTCAGGGGGAAAGTATTCCGTCGTGCGTTCCATGACAAGATTTTTGGCCTCCTCCGTGACAACACCATCTGGATCACAGGATGAACTGTGAGCTAATATATCGCTTCCAAGATTGCTTGTGAGACAAATAATGGTGTTCTAAGAATGGATTGAGTGTGCCGTGCTTCATCGACAAAAAACTACATGCCTTGAAGTCTACTTTTCTGCCCTGACTGTCAGTGATACTACCTTCGTCGAGTATTTGTAGAAGGATCATAGCCACATCCTTTGTGAGAGGTAGCCATAAGCACAGTTCGAACTATCAAAGATGAAGTACCTTGTGTGCCTTCTCAAGTTCATCAAGTAAAATGACCGCTGTGAGCAAGTATTAGTGAAATGTAGGTACTAGGGCTGTACCAACTTACCATACGGTTTGCGTCGAACAGCTTCTGTCAACTGACCTGCACACGAGGGATGAGGCTAAATGGCATATAAGAGGACAACTAACCGCCCTCCTCAAAACCGACATAACCTGGAGCGGCTCCAATTAGTCTCGAGATTGTGTGTCGGTCGTGGTACTGTGAATTTACGTGAATCAGTCATAAAGAAAAGCGCAAGGAAAATTTCAAACCACGAACCTCGGACATGTTGATATTGATACTAGCAAATTTATACGATTTCAGTATGATATCAAAAGAATCTGGGCAATACTTACAGGCCTCTCTGCTCGTCGTTGAAAAGAAACCCAGCTAGTGCCTTTGCTAATTCTGTCTAAGGTTCATAAAATCAGAATTACATGGCGGACGAAGCCAAGCACGCAGTTTACCTTGCCAACACCAGTAGGACCAAGGAATAGAAAAGAAGCCACAGGTCTATTCGGCGCTTGCAAACCGGCACGTGAGATGCGGACAGCATCGCTAATCGCAGCGACAACATGATCTTGGCCAACAACTCGTTCTTTGAGGGCATCCTCCATCTATCAAGAGTTGTTGACGGTTCAGGTAGAGACTAGTAGTGAGACGAACATGAACGAGTTTGTCTCTTTCTCCTTTCAGAAGGTTCTGGACAGGGATACCTGTGGCTTTTGCAACGACGCGAGCGATATCGTTGCTTGTAACGCGGTCATGCAGCATTGACAGAGGACTTTCTTCAGCGTCGTCCTTCATCTCGCTGTCCCGTGGGAGCTGTCGTTCGAGCTCGGGAATTGTGCCAAAACGCAACTGGGATGCTTTGTCATACTGACCGTGACGCTGAGCAACTTCAAACTCGTGCTTTGCGTCCTCTAGCTGCTTTTTGAGATCCTTGATTCGATCTAATCTTGCCCGCTCTGGATAAATATTTAGAAACCATTGCATCTGACGACGGGCTAGATTGCACCATTTTGCCAGATAGTAGTGAGCTCCTGCGCCTCCTCCTTCTTGTTGCGCAACTCCTCCTCAACCTTGGCCCTGCGCTCGACGCTGAAAACATCGACTTCGTTCTTTAGGCTTTCAAGTTCAATTTGAAGGGTCATGATCTCGCGCTCAAGCGCTTCCAATTCATCTGGTTTTGATTCTTGAGCAAGGCGTAGGGCTGAAGCAGCTTCATCAACAAGGTCAATTGCCTTGTCAGGCAGATACCTGTCTGATATGTAGCGCGCGCTGTAAACAGCAGCTAGTAAAAAAAATTGCATAAGTACTAGAGATAGTTCAAAGATTAATCCTGACCTGTGACAAGAGCACTGTCCGCAATTTCAACCCCATGGTGTACCTCATAACGTGATTTAAGTCCTCGTAAAATTGAGATGGTGCTTTCAACAGTTGGCTCGTCGATTGAGACAGGCTGGAAGCGGCGCTCAAGAGCTGCATCTTTGCCGATCGTTTTCCTATATTCGTCCGCTAGGTGCGACTTATTATAGAATTAGCCTTGGAGGAAAGGTCCTACATACGTGTTGTAGCTCCAACGAGCTGGAGACCACGAGCTAGAGCAGGTTTAATCATCTGGCCGGCATCAATGCTCCCCTCCGCTTTTCCGAGATTGAAAAGCGAGTCTAAAAACGATGTTCGGCTTTGCTCGAGGACGAGACTGCAGGTTTACTCACGGACTTCATCGATAAAGCAGATCACATTTCCTGCCTAATGGTTTCATGAAGTTAGATAGAAGGCTGCCACCGAAGAGATTGAATGGTAACGCACCTCCTCCTCAATATCACGGATAAGGGCCTTAAATTTCTCCTCAAACTGTCCACGAATCCCGGAACCAGCCATAATAGCCGCCAAGTCGATCGAAAGGACACGCTTATTCTGCAAAGACTAAACAAACTTTCGTTAGCAGTTATCGTGCGAGCGTGGGCGCTGAAGCCTTTGAACGTACCTCTGGTACTTCTTTGGCAACAATCCTGCTTGCGAGACCCTCCAAAATGGCAGTTTTCCCTACACCAGGGGGACCAATCAACTACAAAATTTATCTATGTAGTCTTCGTCCGAATGTGGCGGGGTCAACTTACCACGGGATTAGACTTGGTGCGTCGGGATAATACTTGGAAAGTTGTCATCACCCCTTCAAATTGGTAAGGTAGAACTCACTCACTCTGAATAGTTCTGCGGATTTCTACCAGAAAGTCGATTCAAGGGGAGGCAAAGTTACAGAAGTGTACATGCGCTTACCATCGTCACGCCCAATAGTGGGATCTAACTTCCCGTTCCTAGCCATTTCTGTCAGGTCAACACTCTAAGGTGCATGTGAGTGATAAAACATGATAACGGTATGGTAACAGACTTACATATTCTTTCAGCGCGTCTCCTTTCTGGTGCTGCTGCTGCATGAACCCAGGGAATCCACCGCCGCCACCACCACCTGCACCCCCTGGAGGCTGCGATGCGTAGCTGCGTACATAGTAACCCGGTATTACTGGTAATCGCCTGCTACTGCTGTATGGCTGAACGTGCCCAGCGAGCGCGAGAACTGCTGGGCCATGACGTAGTCCGAACGAGATCCTTGAAAGCTTCGCAGATTTCGGGATTACTGAGATAACTTTACGCGACATACAGTTGAAGACCAAAAGACCAACAATGACACCGAGGAATCGACTTGGGATTCTTATAAATGACAGAACTACAGAGACAGAAACGGAAACAAATTATAAGGGACCGTTGCCCCCTGTTGACGATCTTTTTTTTAGGATTATTACGTGTTCGGTTGTTTTGTCTTTTCCCAACAATATTATTATTTTAATATTTGGCTTGAATGCACCAAAAAAGTGAAGCAACCCTGATAAATGCTATATCACTTCAACCTTCCTACCCTCCCAGTCTTCCAGCAGCCTAGCCTCGACACGCTTGTCCAGATCTTTGACCAGAATAGAGGTTACGTTAATTAATCGTAGGATTTCCTCTGGTGCCGTCGGAACCCCCCCTGCTTTGTGTAGGACACATATTTCGCGCTGAGCATTCATCGCTATGCTCATCAAACCTGCACTCAGCCTCTGCTCAAGCAAAGATGGGTCCACCACGGGTCGCGTCAATGCATCCTGGAAGAACGCGAACGTCACACAGAACGGGGTGTGATGTATAGCAAGCGAGATGGGTGCGCGTTCGGATGGTGAGTGCTGTTGGAAAAAGTCAGCGATATTAGCAGTAAATCCGTCTCAATACGCACAACGATGACTTCATCTCCAATAACTTCCACTTCTGGCTTTCTGAAGTGCTTAAAAGCTACGATGCCAGCGAGGCATGAACAGTCGAGTATGTTGCCAGCATCAGCGAGGACATGAACTGTCAATCGCAACTGCCAGACCTGACACCCCCGTCACCGACCCATTCAGCGTCACCTCACTTGCCAGACAAAGACTTGACCTACTCGCTGACCTGCCAATATGCACAAAGATTCTTTGTCAATAGCGTCACTTCTTCGGAGGACCTTATCCAACATGCGGGTAAGGGTGACCTCTTCTTCTGAAGGCCTGGGACAATTTTGATCATGGCAAAAATAAAATATACGTAGATGGCACGCACCTACCGACCAGGTTCATAGTCTGGAGACGCCATAGGAGAGATTTCAGAATGTATTGTAATAATGCCTTCAAAGGGTCGTTCTGGCAGCGGTTTGACCATTTTGGCGTCTAATTGTGCAATCACACTGGCACCTGTCTTGTACTTGATAACATGCGCGAATCCTCATGAATGCTCACCGTGTTTTGCCCATGGCGCATTCTACCCAACCCAGTTCAGGGCCAAACGTGAAGGTCGGCGTTCGGAGATCAAGCATATCGCGACCGTCTAAGCGCAGAGACTGCTTCAATGCATCATAGAGAAACTTTTTCTCTGGAATTGATGGCGAGGGTGGACGCATGGAGGGACGAAGATAAATGAAGTATGTATGTACAAGTTGATTTAGCCCGTGACACAGACTGAGATTAGAGCAAGATCACACTTTGAGAAAAACCCTAAAACGGTCTTACATCATGATACTTTTTCGTCACTAGTTTTATACTGTGTTCTTCACAGCGACCATGGTTCGGCTGATCACCCACAATTTACTCGCATGCCACGTCAAAGGATGCACTACAAATAATTTTCCACTCGTATTTCAGGATGTCCAAGTTGAACTACAAGAGGCAGAATTCAATCCTGACTTCATCCGGAATATGCTGTCTCGATTAGAATGGACTGCATTGGTAAATGCTGCGAAGCAGGTGCGTGCACATGCATATCAAGTTTGAGTGAGTGGCTCATGGCTTGCCATTGAGGTCGGAGATACATCACTGCCTCCAGAACAGCCAGACATGATGGATGACGAGCTACTTCAGAAGCTTCATCATGTTTTGATGGAGGTACACAGGTAACTTGATCGTTTCTTCAAGTCTGTGCTAACTTTTTCCTAGATCCATGTTACTGATGGTGCGATGGTCTGCCAAAATTGTAACCACATTTACCCCATATCTGATGGGATCCCAAACATGGTGAGCTACAGCTTGTCTCGGGACCCTCGATTGCATAACTGAGGTTCTTTACAGTTGTTGGCCGAGCACGAAATCGGCTGAATCATGAGGGAAAAAAATTATAGTTTACCATGAAATCTTGCTGTTGGCCCCCACCTCGATGGCAAGGGGCATTATTGACCTCAAAACTAAGGTTCACGTTTCGGGCATGTTCCGTCAATCTTATCATGCATTCAATATGTCAGTGTTCGCGACCGACAATTATGGGTTTCCAACAGGTCCCCGATAAAGATCAACGCTTGTGACACAGTCCGCATCTCTGATATAGCACCTGTATCGCCAGACCTAGAGGATACGGATGCATTATCCCAGCGTACCCTTTCTTTGCGACCGTATGAAAGAGGACAGCTTGATTGTCATTCCGAACTGACATAGCGCTACTATCAAGGGCAGCCTCAGGAAGCGGAAGGCAGTGTGCCGTTCAACTCATATTCCAAAATTTTGATGTACACTACAGAGATGACCGGCGGATGTTTTATTGTATACGAGCGCCGAGTGGCGCGTATCGATAGCCGTCGATGACATATTAATATTCAGTACTGCAGTACTCAGTACCGGGAAGTCAAATTGATCCATGGTCCATCATGATGATGACATGGACACACGATGGTGTGCACTAGTATGCATGGTGGTATTTCGCGGCTTACACCGTGAAATTGAGTTGATTGCCTGTTATATTTTACACACGCCATAGTGTGACGGCTGTGAGAAGCAGGTGCTTTCAAGACGGCACAGGATGATAAATCAGACGTTCAAGTAACCAGATACAAGATTGATTCCAAGAGCGCCAAAACTACTACAACACTAGATAGAGGTCTTTTATACTGTAAGGTAGTTAGAGGCTTGTGATAAATAAAACGAGGCATATGATTCTCTGAAGGTTTCAGTTAAGTATGTGGCAGGGGGCTGAGTAGCAAGCACTTAGTCAGTGATCGGTCTGGACCTAGTCCACCTGTCACATACCCCCCTTCAGAGGTCGCCCAGCGACCTCTACTTCTTCGGGATGCGCCCCTTAGCCTTGGCCCTGGCGGCTTCCTTCGCGGCTTCAGAGGCCTCGGCGTCAGTCATCTCGGTATCCCCGTCGACGGGAGGAGCAGGGGGTTGGGGAGCCGAAGTGTTGGGAGGTGCAGGAGGGTTGTCATCGAGGAAGGGAGATGGGGCACGGGTGTTGTTAGAGGTGGAGGGCCCGGCCACGGCGTTGGTGCGAGTGGGGGGGCCGGGCCTGGAGGCAGCGAAGGGTAAAAGCGCCTCGTTGTCCTCTCGACGTTGGCGCTTGGCCTGCCTCTCAGCGACACCCCTCTCCTTCCATTTCCTCTGCTTCCAGAGGCGGTCCAGGTCGTCCCATAGCGCCTCGTCCATCAGCTCTGAACGGCGGGGATCCAACCATTTGCCCCCGGCTTCCTCCCTAGGGTCACGGGGAACGGGGAGGGCACGACACACGGCCTTGAGCCCAACGAGCTCGGCCAGGGTAGGGGGTCGACCTTGGATGCGGACACCGGCGTTGTCATCCAGCACCAAGGCGACCTGGATGCCATTATCCGCGTTGCTGTTGAGCGCGACGGCGAACTCGTCGTAGCCAACGGGAGATGGGATAGTGGTGGGGTTTACGCCGCCTCGTAAGTCAGCATCGTGCTGCAGGTAGAGACGGACCTGGTCCAAGGTGAGGATGAGTGTCACACCCGGACGGTACTTGTCCGGCATGGCAAAACGCCCGTTGCCTAAGGCGCGGAACAAGGGGGAGTTGTTGTTGTTGTTGTTGCTGTTGGGGTTCATGTTGCCGATGGTGAGCAGGGGTGAGAGTTGTTGATCAAGGGTGGTGAGGATGTGAGGGTCGACGAAGGGGTCTATATAGCGGAGGTGGAGGCCAAGAGAGCCCAAGAAAATCTGCGGGTCGTCGGTAGGTGGCAACCCGTTGCCCTCGCTCAGTTCTGAGACATCCCCGACGTCCAGGACGTCGAAGTACTCCTGGAGAGCGGCGAGGTGGTCGACTCGCTCGTAGGGTAGCCAGGTGACGTCTCCCGACTTCCATCTCACCTCGAAGATTGCGTCTGACCTTGTCCCCCGGTGGGACAGAATCCTATCCACCGCCCACTCCCTTTCCTCTTCGTCGAACTCGGCGACTTGGTTGTCCAGCCGTCCAGGGAACAGATGGTCGTCGTTCTGCAGGTGGATGCGAAGGTATGACGAGTGAAACACGTTGTGAATCCCACGCTGTCTCATTCGGTCCGGTAACTCCAGTCTAAATGAATTGTTGCCGAAGTCCTCGAGGATTCGGTACGGTCCCACGTACTTAGGTAAGAACTTCCTTGCCAGACCCTTGGGAAAACTGATGTTCTTTGTTGACAAGTACACCAGGTCGCCCTTCTGCAGCGGGCAAGGGCGCCTGCGTTTATTCGCGCCCTTCGTCTGTTTTACTCTGGCCGCTATCATGGAGTCATGTGCTGACATAATGGTATGTTTCACTTTCTGTGCGTATGCTCGCACTCCCGGGTACTCATTAGGTGTGGGGTTGTCCCAGATCATGGGCCTGGGTAGCCTACCATAGTTGGTGAAAAACGGTGAGTATCCCATACTTTCCGATGTCGCTATGTTGATCGCAAACTCGATCACAGGTAGCTTAGACACCCAGTCCCTTTGGTTGGGGGATATACAGGACCTCAACATCTGATTCACGGTGCGATTCGCCCGTTCTGTCGCCCCGTCCGTCTCAGGGTGATAAGCGCTCGACATGCGCTGTTTCACTCCAATCAGACGCTGTAGGTGAGTCCAAAACCCACTGGTGAATAGGACGTCTCGATCGCTAACGATTGACTTAGGTAGACCATGCAGCTTGTACACCTCGGAGAAGATGAGCTCGGCGACTTCGCGCGCGGTGTAGGTAGTTCGGCTGGGCACCAAGTGCACCATACCGGTGAGTAGGTCTATTACTACGGTCACTGAATCGTACTCAGCGTTTCGGTCCTTAGATAAGGGCAGCGGTCCTATGAAGTCAATCCCTATCGCCTCCCAAGGGTGGGACGGGACGGATAGGGATTGTAACAGTCCCAACGGCGGTTGGTTGGACGACTTACTCCGTTGGCAGGTGGTGCAGGACTCGCAGAATGCAGTCACGTCCTGCACCATTGTCTTCCACCATACGTGGTCTCGCAGGTATGTCAGCGTCTTTCTCGCCCCAAGGTGGGCTAGCAAGGAGTGTGCTTGGCTCATCACCATCTCCTGCAGCCTGCGGCCCTTGACCTTGACATCAGGTACGCATATGACCGTCCTGTCCCTTAGTTTGAGCCTCATGATCCCATCTTTCAGCTCAAAGTTCTTAAATGACCGCGGTGCGTCTAAGATGATCCTGAATAGAGGGTCTTTGTGATACTGATTGCGTATGTCTCCCATCAGCTCTTCTTCTGGGTATACTGGTAGTGGCATTCCCACCAGCGGCTGCTCGGTAAGTCCGTCCTTTGGCGGTGCGTTGGTGTCATTGCTAACGCGTGTTGCAGGTACGGGGTAGGGGATCTCAGGAGTCTCCCCCCCCCTTCTTTCGTGCTCCTGGGCCCAGGAGGACGAAACGGTCTTTCATCCTGCGCGCAAACTCAGCGCTAGTCTCTGGTCGACGAGTCTCTGCCGGAGCCACGGGAGGTTTGCGCCTGGTGGGCCCTGCAGGTCGGTCAGCGACCTTCGCGGGTGGCTGGACTGCCACTGACGCCCAGGTGGGGGGCGTCAGGGTAACCCGTCTCTGCCTGGGGCGGCTAGGAGGTGGCAGATGGCGTGGGTTGGCCGCCAGAGCCAGCCGCTCGGCCTCCTCCAAGCGTGTCACGGCACGTGCGCGCTCAGCCATCCTGTTGCTACGCCGTGGGGGGCCGGAGGGTGGAGTCTCCTGGCCGACGAGGAGGGGCATGGATGCTAGGTGAGTGGTCTTCGCGAACGAGTTCCCCACATCGTGCTCAGTATACTCACTGGGTGTTCTCACAGTGCCGGGCGCATCAAATGCGTACATCCGAGACAGGGCATCAGGCAGCAAGTTCTCAACGCCGGGTAAGTACTGCACTTCAAAGTCAAATTCGCCAATTTTCTCAATCCAGCGTGCTTGCCTCCCTGACAGATTCCGTTGGTTCAAGAGGTGAACCAGGCCCTTGTGGTCTGTAAGCCACACGAATCTCGCGCCCTGCAGGATGTCACGATGCCGCAGCATCGTCTCCACCCCGGCCAGCATCTCCTGCTCGTGGACCGGGTAATTCCGTTGGGCCGGATTCAGCTTGGCTGAATAAAAGGCTGCCACCTTGGCCGTACGCCAATCAGCACCCTGGGCCACGACGCCGCCTATACCACCAAGACACGCGTCAGTCATCATGTAGATGGGGGGGGCGGATGGACCATAGACTAGAGGTACACGGCAATGAGGTGCGCACGTCGCTACGTATTGTTTGACGGTCTCAAACGCCCTCTGCTGCGCATGGTCCCAGCGGAATGGGACCGCGTCTCCCGTTACCTCTGACAACACCCCCAGCGGGATGCGCACGCGGTAGATGTCGTCGGCAAGATACCCCACGGAGCCAATGAACCCTCGACACAGGTCACGGTTCGTGGGGGTCTTCCACTTCAAAACACTATCGACTTTCTCGGGATCCATGCGGATACCATCACGGCCAACGATGCGCCCTAGGATCTTAACATCGTCGCACAGGAATTGGATTTTCTTCTGGCTCAGGTAAAGTTTTTCGCGTTCTAATATGCGAAGCACCGTTTTAACATGCCCGATATGCTCCTGCAGGGTGTCCGAGTATATGATAATGTCGTCAAGATAGACGTCCATCCATCGTCCGAGGTAGGCGCCAAATAGGTGGTTCATAAGCGCCTGGTACGTCGCTGGGGCATTACAGTCACCCTGTTGCAGTACGTGGCTGACCATATTTCCGTCAGGAGTAGTCATAGCTGTGCGGGATACGTGCTCGGGCACCACGCGTATTTGCTCATAGGCGTCTTGCCCGTCCAGCACTGACTTAAACTTCTTTCCCGCGACACGACGCAAGATTCCCTCCATGTCAGGTAGAGGTGAGGTCAGTTTGTGGGTGTTTTTGTTCCGCTCACGTAGATCCACCACAGTTCTAAGTCTGTCTGACCCAGGCTTCCTAATGAACAGCATGGGCACTGTGTTCCCGGCGCTGGTGACTTGCCAGCGCCCTGACGCTAAGTACGACTGTCGTTTCTCAGCCCATTGGGGTCTCATCGGTTCTGGACAGCGAGACGGTCGCCACGGGTATATTTTTCCTTCATCGATCAAGGGGATCGTGTGGTTAATAGCCCGCAGCGGAGGTAAGCTGGTTTCACTGGCTTTTGCGCACAATGGTCGGGCTAACTCATTCAATTGTGCCCTGACCTTATCCAGGTTCTCTTCATATACCTCGGACACTCGGGACTCCAGGGTCGTCACCTGTTCGCCCTTCATGGGCTGCTGATCCGCACTCCCAATCACGACTCTAGGTGGGTTCAGTCCAATCATGACTTGGTGCTGAAAGAGGAACGGCGTTCCTAACACTAAGTCATAACCTTGTAGGTTAATGATATCAAAATATCGCTTCGAGTCGACCGACTGGTACTTCAACTGGGCCATGGCCCCAAAATTCACCTTAGACCGGGATCCCTGGACCGCCAACTGGACGACTATGGGCTTGGCGAGCTGTATGCGCGGGATCTTGAGTTGGTCCGCCAACGTCACCGACATGAAGTCGGATAGCGATCCCGAGTTGATCAGCGCCTTGGCCGGTTGCCCGTTGATGTGGACGTCCACCACCAATGGTTTGGGGATCACCCGTTTGAAGTCTTTTGCGGTTGCGGATGTCCTGTGCAACGCAGGGTAAGTGCCGGGTGGTATTTGCTGACCATTAAGTTCAACGACGAACAGGTGCACACCCTGGCACATGACCTTAGCATCTGGAGGTGGGGTGTAGATCCTCCTGGCCACGTCATCCAGCTTCTGCTCAGCTGGGGTGAGGGCGCCTCTCTCTAAGAGGCGGAGAGTGTCATACTCAGGTGAGTTCTCAGTTATGGCATCACGCAGTTTTCCGTACGCGCGTGTTAATTTAGTTTTAAACCAGCGGACCACATTGAACATCTCTCGTGTGAGGAGATGGAAGGGTACGGGTGCTCGAAATGCTTTCGCATAGTCCCGTACCTCGTAGGACCCGTCCCCCAGCTGTAAGCACTCAAACCTCTGAGATTGAGTGTCGGATGCTAAGTCCTTTTCATAGGGACCGTGATCTTGGAGCAGCTCTGTAACTCACTCTCCCAACGGCATCCCCATACCAGGCCCTGGTGGCCGTGTTCTCAACTCCCGGATCTCTTTGGGAGTGAACCCTCGGAGATGTCCCACATGTCGGGCGTACCATCCCTCCATGCAGAACCGGGGATTCAGCAACAATGAGGTGGGCACCGTCAGTTCTGGGTCACGTCTATCCTCACGATCCATTACTGCGTGCTCAGATTCTGATACGCGGTATACCAAGAACCTTTCTGGGTTCGGGCTTCCCATCTTGTCATCACCGGGGTAATGCCCAGCTCCCAGATTCAGCAGGTGCATTGCCCGTGCTGCCAGCGGGTCGCCCATGACCTTGGGTTTGGGGTCGCTATGCTTAGTAGGTAAGTTCTCATAGCCTAGCGTCATTGACGCGCACGCTAATCCTGACAAGTCATTAGATAACAACGGGTCTGTCTCTGACTCGTCCACTTGCATGCCATAGTGCTGCATTGCCGGAGGTGAGTTTTTGCTTCCTCCCGCCTTAACAGTGGTCTTCTGCGGGCAGTTTCGTGAGATGTGCCCAGGCTGATGGCATACATAGCAGAGTCCCTCCGCCGCGTGGCGTTCTTTCTCGGCAGGACTTAGTTTTTCAGTTTTCCAGTCAGGTGCTTGGCTTTTGGGCCTGCCACCCTCCCTTCGACTGGTCTCATTACCGTTACTCTTGGATGGTTCACCTTCCGGCTCGTTTCTCCCAGCGTTGGGCCGCCCATTATGGCGACGGTCCTGTCGTCGACCTTTACCACCCTCGGGCTTGGGTGCAGAGCCTCCCTCACCCTTTCCTGACTTTGGGTTGTGGTTGCCTCCCCCATTGGTATCCTTTGTGCGCCGTTCCCGTGCTCTAGTAGTGGGCACGGAGTGCGCGATTTCAATGATCTCTGCGGCGCTGGCTACCTCGCGAAATGAGGAGGACTCAGGATTGAGCTCCTTCTTCCAGAGTTCAGTCTGGATCTCTGACTTAAGGCCAGTCCATAGGCGAGTGACCTTTTGTCTTTCGGCCACGTCGCCTATCATGTTCCATAACTCACTCAGTTCATAGATGTATTCCCTTACAGATTTGTCATTCTGGTAGCAGCGGTTGAGCTTCTCCCACTGCCTCATCCGGAAATCAATAGGGAAACAATGGTTGAATAACTCGGTGAAGAATCTACGTAGTCTCCAACGGTAAGGATCACCGGACACTTCCCGGGTATAGAACTCACGCGCCCTTCCCTTCAGGTAGTGGGCTAGTATGAAGACCCGCTTCTTTCTCTCCACCTGGCCATCCTTGACATACGCAGTCCCCTCGGTCAGGAACTGGTGGAACGCTCGTGAGTCGGCCGCCCCGTCATAGCTAATAGGAGGTATGGGTTTCAACGTGTTCTTCTTTGACTTAGACTTACGGCTCTTCTTTTTGCTAGAGCGTCGCTTTGTTTTCCTGGTCGCCCCGTCCGACGAGTCACTAGACTCACTTTCGTCGGACGACGACTCAGAGGACTCAGATGACTCCGACGAGCTCGATTCTGAAGAACTCGAGCTAGTTGAGTCGTCGTCGCTGGAGGAGGGTGAGTTTCTCGCCCCCTTTTTCTTATCAGCCTTGGAGCCCCTTCAGTGACAAACTCCGTACTATACGGGTCACCCGACCCACATAATATCC